>JANSTW010074805.1:0-10060 GCA_027564275.1 Diadocidia ferruginosa | reverse complement strand
AAAACACATGAGAAAAATCAAATGTAATGTTACGCTAATGTTACGTGTCGCGTCAATATGTTCCAGCTTTTAAGAACAATTTGTTTAAACGCATTGGTTGATTTTATGAAAAGTAGACATTTCTCTTTTTGTTTTTATACCAGCGATATATAATAATAAATAAATTTATATAATATAAAAAAAGAGTTCATAAATATTACACTTAAATGTAATTGTTTGTTCAATGATATGATGGTATGAGACCCCTCGCTATATAATAATCTTGTATTTTTATTTATACAATTTTATATATGAAATGCTTAACTTGCAACAAAATATTATTTTAAAAAGTTTTGATAACGTGTGATGAGTAAAAATTATAAATTCTTAAGTTCTTACGTAGTCAGGTTTTTTTTGTAAATAGAAGTTGTTTAACAAAAATATTAAATACACAATAAAATAAGGTAAATAATAAATATTATATAAAGGTATTCGCGTTATATATAATATTGTAATAAGAAAACTTACTACTTTTATATGAGAATGGGTACATACATGCATTATTTATTCTATATATACTTCAACTTCATTACACATATTGAACTGAATTGAAGAATTTACTTATATTGTTGTATATATAAGACGCTTTGCAAGTAGGTCTATATTTCTGTATAAGAAATTTCTGTACCTAAAAAGTGTACAATGAAGAATTTTTATTTGTTAAAGAACCAGCAAAGAGTTTTATAAAAATAAACTGCGTGCTGATGATGATACTTTATAAAGTTTAAACAATGATGAAGCACCAAAATCCTATATATATAATATGAATTTACTTGAATAAAATAAAATGATTGCGAATTTTATTTTTTGTAAGACCATCGCCAAAAATGACTAACGATTTTTTTTTGGTCGAAAGCGATGACCACAAAGTTAAAGAATGTATGGTGGTTTGGTGAAACTTTTGCTATATATTATATACCCAAGTAGCATATATAGCTGTAACAACTTGTGTTTTAGCAAGAAACATATTAAAATTCGAGGTTTGTTTGATTATTCAAAATCACCAAAAAGGGTGTATTTATTCCTATTATTATATTCGTAAATAAATTTAATATTTAGCCTAATATTTTTGATTGTATTTTGATATAAATTAGAAACATAGTTGTTTCCAGTTCGGTTCCTTGTGGTACTCAGTTTTTTTTGTGCTTTTTATGCTGTTATATTGTATGTATTATCGTCTTTTTGAAATTGATTGAATAATCTTTAAACCATTCAAATGAATCGCCTTTTATTCCTTATTCCTATAGATTGGTAATATTCCTCAAAGTATTTTCCTAGCTTATTTTACTATCCACTGTTTCCAAAATTTTCTTCAGGTCTATATGAAGATAATTCTGCTTGGTTTCTTATTGTCTAAATGATTTTGAATTTGAATGACAAAATCAAAAAGAGCGGTTGTTAAATATTTCATTTATAAATCAAACTAAGATTTATGTGTGTTATATATGAATCTAAATTTTCTTTGTTATTTAATATTTATATATAAAAAAATTAAATTACATCATCACTATTTAAAACATTAGGCGTTATTCATATCACTATATAAATAATATATATGTATGTACATTGTACATATATTATACAATATACATATAGTAAGTAACATTTTCCAATTTGTCGATTTTAAATCAAAATAATTTGTATGATAACAGCCAAATATATGTATATACTTTTTTTATAAAATTATTCACACATTTAAAACTCATACTTACGTATACGTTTAAAAGAATTTAAAAAATAATTATTATCAAGCAACAATAATAATAATTATTATTATTTTCTTATAATCAAGAAACAAATTATATTGTTTATATCGGCGGGTGTTTCTTTGCATTCAATATTATTTCATATATTTTTATAATATACGTACGAAAATAATTGGTCGGTTAAACGATAAATTCTCCAACCTCGATTTTTTTGAATTTTTTATAGGTAAGTTAGCTTAAAATTATCAAATTATTTGCATGTTTTTTATACGAATTTAAAGTAGCAGTTAGAAGTTGACTTTTTTAAGAAACCAAGAAAAAAAAAGAAAGAGCTAGAGAATATATACAAAACTATGTACACTCGAATGTAACAAAACAAAGACTTGAAAGTCGGAAAAAAGTCGTTCTTCCAAAATAAAGTCTCTGTATTGTGGGTAAAAAGTCGGAAAAAGTCTTCGCACTTAAACATTTTGCTATAAAGCTATCTCTTTCTTTTTTTTCTGATGAAATGTAAAATTTTAACGTCTAACTCTTACTTAAGTTATTGGAAATATTTATATATGTATATACAGATACAAAGACCCCAAAACTATAAAATTTCGAATTTAACGATATTTTTTAAAACAAAATATTAACTTAGAATTTACATACATGTATAATATTTATCTTACTGATATTTATATAAATAAAAATAGGATTCAGAGGATCAGAGGATTCAGATTTTTATCAAATAGTCAAAAAATATTTTTGGTGATATATATTGAGAAAAAAATTTTGGTCATACGTTTTCGAGAGAATATTTTTGAAAATTATAATATTTATATGCAATGTTTTGGTTTTTCTCGACCGAAAGAAGACTAATTTGACTGTTTTTTTTATTTACAAACAAGACCGCAAAAAAATCTTTCACAAAATCGGCCAATACGTCATAGTTTATACATGGATTTTTTTCAAGTTAATTTAATTTTCTTCCTAAAGTACTGTCTACGCGCACAAACTAATAAACTGGGCATTATTTGAAGTTTTCAATTTTTTATTGACAATTAATTGATTTTTTTTTGTGTCAATTTTGAAGAAAAAATCGAGTTTTTACGAAATATTTCTGTTGATAGTGCTGAAACAACTGACCGGATTACCAAACGTATTTTACAAAATGTGTAGGAAATTTATTATCCTATATAATTTAGTGTGCAATTTACATATATCGGCTGTTTCTATTTTGAGAAGGGTTACTATATGTGAATCTATATCAAATCTAACACCGACTAAAACTAAATTTTATCATATCTCGAAATTATATCCATAGAAGAAAAAAATTCTCCATTTTTGTGTTTTTCTAGCACGATTACATCAGAAAAAATAGTGGCATATGGATCACAAAACCCTTGTGGAGTAGTGTAATTAAAAACAATTTCGTACTATATAAAAAAATACTTTACAATCTAAAACCTATAAAATTTACTAAGCCTTTTCATACTATAGGTGAAAAACTGCGAAAATCGTAAAATATGAAAAGTTTAGGGCGTTTGAGCGCTGGGAAAAAATGATTAAATTACATTTTAATTTTTTTTATATTTCATTATTTAAAATTTTCTTCCTTTTAAGCCCTATTAGAAGTTTCTAAAGTGATTTTCAATTTCTCGAGCATCCCTAATGTACAGTATATACCTCATTGTCGTTGAAATATTTATTATCTAGTCCGCTATTGAGATATTTTTTCTAGTGTTATTGGATTTTTTGAATTTTTTGAAAGCTCAAGCGAAATATTACAAAAGTATTCACTTTTCATTGACCAATTAGCCTAATCTTTGAATATATTGATTCATGTCTTCAAGTATTCGTCAGTAAAATACTTGAGATGATGACTAAATCGATTTGTTATGTTAAATTTCATTGCAAGAAATAGAAATAACTAGTTAAAAAGTTTTATGTCAGGAATTTTTTTTCTGAGTAATATAGGAGAATTTTTTGTTTAACCGATAAAAATTTATAGCGGCTTTATAAATATTTTAGTAAAGTATTGAAAAATAGATTATGTCATAATAATACACAAACACAAATTCGAAGAAATTTTATTTTGTACATATATTTATTATAACACGCTACATTCCGTTGATAATAATAAATACTTTTCCATATCTCACTTTACTGTGTTTTGTCAAATATATACTTATAAATTGTTATACATTGTATTATGGGACTTAAATTAAGCTTATAATCAATTTTAGATAAATAAGTACACAGTACACACCACTACGAATAATATATTTTATTTATAATATAAGCTTATATACTATAAATTTTAATACTAATAATAATTTTAATTCCAGCGTCTGAGTAGTCTTGTTATATATAATAAGGTCATATTATATACGAATGAAAATACTTTTGTGTAAATAGGCTATAGGCACATATTATATGCTAACATAAATAAGATACTAAATCTAAAACAACTTTTTTATATATACAAAAAATTTGAAAAAAAATCGTTATTTTCTCGTTAACTCATATATGCTTTATGATCTCAGAATTCGCAAAAAAAAATCAAAAAATATATTTCCAACTTAAAGAATGAAGATGACCTTGTCTTAAAATTTTGCAAAAGGTGTGTTGATTGACTTTTGGTTATGTAATATATAATTTTAATTTAATAATCATTTTTATTAAGCAGCCACTCAACTCATCTTTTTTTCTGCGTTAACAGTAACTCGCTTCATATTCATCAGTCTATTCTTAAGATTTATAATATAAATATGCGCGAAGATGTTGATGATGAGTATATAGTTAAACAATATCTTTTTTATGAGTTTTACACAAAAGAAAGAAAATTTGCCTAAGTTAATTGGTTATTTAACCCCATACATGTATTAAATAGGTATTAAAGAGAATTTCAAGGTTTTATTCTACACAATTGTATACATTGTTTTGTATATATGTGATGATGAGCTACAGCAATAATTTTGGTATTTTTATCGAGGAAGAATTCTGACGTGTATATTGTATTAATAATAAAATAATATTTATATATTATTATATAGATAATAATATTAAGTGTACAAGTGTTTTTGAACTTATACTTGTAATAATTCAGCATATGGGTTAATATAACAATTTTTTTTAATTGATTAATATATTTTTTTTGTAATTTTTTGCTATATAATATTATAAAAATAACTGTAATTTAGAATAGCTCAAAATTATCTGCTTAATAACATTAGAATATTATGCCAATCATCGACCATATGATGTTTCTTAATTCAAATCTTTAGTTATATATGATATTATAATATAATTTTATTATATGATTTAATTTTTGACTGAAATTTATTCTTTTAAACCTAAAACTATTTCTTTATCCATCAATGAAAACCATGGTATAAGATAGAAAAAAAAGTAAAATGTCTCTATATACCCTCGCTATTTAGAGTCAGCAACATTCTATAAAATAGAACTAGTATATAGAGTTGTCAATCGAATAAAAAGCGAATTTAGAAAAAAGTATGAATTATTAAATATTAAGGAAATTAATTCCGCAGCACCATAAAGTTTTAAAATCATAATAAGAAAACCGAGAGTTTACATCAAAACAACATGGAACATTGGAGCAATGTTCGCTTTTCAGTCAATACAATCTGGAGTACCACAAGTTAGTGTCTTATGACCTATTCTTTAAAAAATGTTTACACCGAACTTATCAGTATCTAATAATACAACAATAGCTATATTCGCACACGATACGGTCATATAGGCTTCATACGAAGATCCCTGTTTCGCAACACAAAGGATTCAGTTTCATCTTAACAAATATATTAAGTACAACGTTTACGAATAGAACAAAAATTTTTTTTTGTAAAGTTAAATAATCGTGTACTATGCTTTTAACCTAAAATGGAAAAGATATAAAATATGCCCATTGGCCTGTTTATATAGATTTTTGTTATGATTTATGAAACGATTTTTAAATGGAACACCGCATTACTGCATATATTTGCTAATCATAATATTTAAACTGTATTATATTTACTACGTATATCTATATATGTTATATGTAAAATATTAAAATGAATATAACAAATATTTTTCGAAATAAACTTCAGCTTTCCGTTTTAAAGAGAAAATTTCTTACAAATCAACAAAATTATAGAAAATACTTGACCCTTCAATTTTCGTTTACTATAACATAATGATCATTTGCCTTCCGGTTTATAAATGTACAAAAATATTTAAAATTAACAAACTTGTTTCTTCGTCATTTTCATAATATTTCATACATGAAAAACACAAACAGTTCATCTGTATCTTATATAGTTAGTATAATATGTAAACTCAATTGAACTCTTATAGCATAAAATTTATTTACATATTAAATATTGATTGAGGTATGCAGAAGGTTTTTCTGTTACAATAATAATAATAATCTATGGCTGATATAAAGAAGCTATAAATTATGCGGTTTTAAATCTATAATTTAATGATAATCATGTTCAATATATATAGAAGTTTAATGCATTTTAAATTTAAGAGAGAAAGTTTTTTTTTCTTCTTCTTTATATTAAACAAATCATTTAAATTTTAAATTTTATAATTTATAATGTGAACTTTTAAATTATATTATTATAGTATATTTATCATAATGACATTTTTTGATGTAAAATATTTAAAACAAAAAAAAAACTATACACCTTCAAATTAAATCTAACTATATATTTTTGTAAAAAAAATAATTATAATTTAATTATTTAAAATAATATACAAATTAAACATGCAAGCGTTGATTTAAGAAATATGTCTTGTTACCGCGCATTAAGAGCGATGAGGCATCATCACAGCGAACACAATAAATAAATTAATGTAAATGTTAATTTTTTTTGGTTAGCTTTCACTTAAATATTTTATTTTAAAAAAATGTGTAAAAAATAACAACACCTTTAATCGTCTAACTACCTATATATATTTTATGATACATCGACTTATATGTCAATTTACATATACGAAATATACGCAGATGACTAATTTTGTTTAACTCCACAGCATATTTTTTTTAAACAAATGTCCACGACTGTGACTAATAATAATATATCGTATCTTTTTGTTTTGAAAATGAAATTATAATTAATTATGCAAATTATTATTCTTTTTATCTATGAAAAAAGTGTTAAAAATCAAACGAATTATAGAAATAATTTATTCAATTTCTTTATCTAAATATTGTATAATTGATTCATATCTTTTTTATACTATTTTTATATGTTTTGACGCAACATAAAAGTTTAATTCTTTTTTTCGTTTTGTAGACTATAACTAAAGTTATTTGAGAATTTTTGATAAATTTTATCTATATATAATAAATCGACTAAATTGATTTTTTAACACTTTTTTATTTTATTTTTATATTGTTAATGATAAAGACATTATTAAATAATATCAGATTTTTTATATTTCGAATATTTATTGAATGATAATTGATAATACATATAATAACTATATAGTTGCAAGCAGTCTAAAGACCGTTTAGAGGGTGAGCTCTGCCATCCAAGATCTGTCATGTGTCAAAATGAAATGAAGATTTTGATAAAAATTTTGTGAACAACTTCTGTTTGTGCCACCTACAGGACTTGAACCCTGCAGTCCTTCCGCTTACAAGGCGAATGTTCTTTCATATAATGAAATCTAATAAAACTTGATGAAAAACTACTCTTTAATATAATTTCCATACAACAAATCACTTTTACAAATACTCCTATGAAATTTCTTATCTTATTTTATGAAACTCTTATCATATATTTCATAAAATCTCTTATAATATAAATTTCAATAAACATATTTTTTTTAAAGATTTTAAATTCCTATACTACTAAAAAAAGATGTGTGCATCCAAAAAAATATGTTTTTTTGTTAATTTTATTTGTTGTACACAATGTATTGCACTTAATGAAGAGTTATGCAAATTGTTTCATAAAACTTAATTTTTATATATAGTTTTTACTATAGCAGTGCTAACTGCTAAGCCCAGGCATGAAATACTCATGGTTTAACCAATTTCCACATGTTGTGCATTTTTGCACCAGTACATTTTTTGGTTTTTAGAAGTACTTACCTCTTTACATTTTTATTAAACAGCTATTAACTCACAAGAGATATTTCTGTGCTTCATATGAGCTTGTTCTGAAAATTTCTCATATTAGAGTGAATTGTACGCTAGGATATAATAATCATATATAGACAGAAAATTCCATTATATCAATTTCGGTTTCATAATTTCCAATACGAACCAAAAAATAAATACAAACGTTCTGTAGAATACATTTTATCACTTGCAAGTTAGTTATTCTTATTCACATAAAATATCTAATAGGTAAAATTCTATACCCACTATGATATAAACTCAACTTTTTCCTAAGGTCATAGTTAAATAAGAAATTTTTTTTCGAATAACCTGAAAAATCTTTTTTTTTATTAAATAGAAGCTATTGGGTCATTACCCCTCCACCCCTTCCATCTCAAATATGCGCTTACGCTATGTTCGAAACGGTTTATCCATCGAAATAGTTCTTCAAAGTTTCCATTTTATTTTAGATTTCAATTAAATATCTTTCATTTTTAATTGAAAACTAACCATTATTCAGGAGGTCAGGGTGATAATCCGTTATATAGGTATTTTGTCGGGAATTAAATTTTACCCTAAAAAAAGAATTTTTGCCAACCTCATTTTTGTGCATTGTGAGACCTAACAAAATGATGTATTGAAAGAAAAAAGAAATAATGAGTTTCGCTTTACAAGTTCAAGACCAAGGATCGTTTCCTTTCAAAAATTAAGCTTTTCACTAATCATACTGGATATAATATATTTATGCAGATTTTCTTATTTGTGTTTGCTCTTGGATATTATTCAATTTATGAATGCAAATATGAATAATATGTAAAAGCCTAATTTATTTTACGAAACAAACCAAATAGACAGTCAAAATAGTTCCTAATAATGAAAAAATATTCCCAGAAACTATAAAATAAACCTATATGTATATAAATTATATCAAATAATGTCAATCACATATTATTTCTAAGTAATTAAATTATTTCTAATTTCAATTAAGATATTAGTCATTCAAATATTAGATATACGTGTACACAGAAGATTTATTATTATTAGCTCTCCATATATAATATACCTATATTTTATACGCATTAGCCAATGTCTATACAAATATTGTGCAAAAAAAGTGATAATTTTATTAGATTATAGTAATTGCAAATAAAAGTTGTATATTGGAAAAATTAAATTTATAGCTCTATTTCCATATTTGTTTAAATGTATTTATATAAAAAAAGTAACTTAACTTTAAGTAAAACCAGCTGATTACCTTCGCAATTTATTTTCTTTGTATTTAGAGGAGATACAAAACTTAATATATATCTTTTATAATGTATATTTTTCTGGTGTTTACTTTTTTTTCTTAAAGAAAAACATTATTGTTTTATAAATATACGATGTATATAAAAAATATATATTACATTATGCAATCGAGCGAAAAAAAATAAAACTGTACGATATTGAGGTTTTGTTGCCATATTTAGATTATGAAGAACGTTTTGTTGAAAGAGTTGATTAAATAAAATTTATCAAAAACTTAAAAAAAATTTTTGTGTATACTATACATGTTAAACTTATGTACACTTTGCAAATTGTTATATATATATATATTATAATATATACAGCTTAAGTCGTATATATATATATAAATTAAGCTTCGTATAAATGAGTAACCGAAAAAAGTTATATAGGTATATTGTATATAATATATGTATAGTTAATTCAGCAAATCTGTTTTTTCGTATAATTACAAGTATAAACTACATCGATTTTATACCATAAATGGAATTCGTATTTGGTTAAATTTATTTAATAATTTTATACTCCATATGGTCAATCATTAATAATACTTATATTCATGTATGAAATACTTAAGTTAAATGTGTTTTTTTTGGTTTAAGTAACTTGTTTTTTGTTTTTTTTATATATATGTGCGAGCGTCTTATAATAAATATTTAGCTTTATCTAATCTGTACATAGAAATATGCATTATGAGAATAAAATTTGTAATAGCTATTAAAAATTAAATCAAAATTTCTTAGGTTATTAATATAAAAGCAAGAATTTGGAGGTTTTAATATATCTATTTGAAAGATCGACGAGCGGGTATGCGCCTTTTGCACGCAGAAAAATTCTGAGCTTAATATATCGATGGCAGAGCCCGTAGCGTTAGCTTTTTAAAATTCTGATACACGGCACACATAGAAAAATAATATTTCCCACA
>JANSTW010074794.1:0-10061 GCA_027564275.1 Diadocidia ferruginosa | reverse complement strand
TTATTAATTTTATTACTTTTTTTTAAATTTTATTGATTTTATTAATTTTATTACTTTTTAGAATTTCTAGAATTTTTGGAATTTTTGGAATTTTTATATGAATGTTATTAAATTGATCTTTATGATTTTAGGAATCCATTGGTAATATGTCGCGTAACCTTAGAGCTTTAGTAACTAAAAGCTCAATGAAAGAACGCTACAAAACGGCTCAAACTTATCTGGAAAAGTTACGATTTTTAATTGATGACGTATGTAGAAGTGAATGCTTTACCAGAAGAATTATAAATAAATATTTTTTTAGCCACAACATGCATTACCCGATGTATTCATTTGGTTAATTGCCAATGGAAAACGGGCCGCTTATCATCGGATGAGTGCTAGAGATTTGATTTTTTCCACAATCGAAGATGAATGTGGCATCATTTGTAGTAAAATGCAAAATATTATGCTGAAACTGCCGGGCAAACAATCTAGTGGGCCGGCTGGTTGGTTGGTTCAGGGAAAACTGACGATATACTTGTGGTTAGGCATATTAAAGAATAAGCAGCATTTTTTTGAGGGATTACCAAGGGGCTTTGATATGTCCCAGGAATTACGAAATGCAGAACGTGTGAGGGCTTTGGCCCCGTCTAATATTCATTATTTAGAAAAACATGTTTGTCTTACCGATAAGTTGTAACAACAAAATCTAAACTATTCTAATTTAAGGTATTTCAACTACGAGCTCACATTTATCAAGCAAGATCTCTGATCGGATCTGATGCATCTGGACTGAGTGATCCTTATGCTACAGTATTTATAACAGAATTTTCGAAAACAACTCAGGTGATCGAAGAAACTCTGAGTCCTACCTGGGATGAGTTGTTAGTGTTTGATGAGATTTTAGTGTATGGATCAAAAGATGAAATAAAAAAAGATCCACCGGCTATTATAATCGAAATTTATGATCAAGATAAAGTGGGTAAAAGTGAATTTATCGGCAGAGCAGTGGCAAAGCCAAGAATAAAATTAATCGAAAATACATACATTACACCGTCACTGGAATGGTTCGAAATAACTCGTGGTGTTGATGGAGCCGGTGAACTGTTGGCTGCTTTTGAAATGTTAGAAATCGGTTCGGAGGATTTGCCCAAATTGACCGAGCCGAAAAGTTTTCCCATAGAAACGAAAAACGGTTGGGTAGCAAATATTTTCATTAATTTTTTTACATTTTCTGAATTTTCCAGAACGTTTATTACCGCCACATTGTTCCATATTGCCAGTACCGCGTGATGTCCGACCAAATTTATCGAAATTCCGTTTAGAAGTGTTGTTCTGGGGTTTGCGTGATCTGAAGCGAGTTCACTTTATGTCTGTCGATAAACCTCGCATTGATGTCGAATGTTCTGGAACAATTTTAAGCTCAAGCATCATCCAGAATGCCAAGAAAAATCCAAACTTCCCGAATATGTTGAAATTTTTCGATTTAGAATTACCAGTTGAGGAAACGTATGCGCCTCCGATAACAATCAGATGTGTTGATTGTCGCTCATTTGGTCGATATACTCTGGTGGGAACCCATCAAATTACGTCAATTCATAAATATATGCACAGGCCATTGCCAAAAGAAGACATGAAAAATTATACAACAATGGGAGGACAAATTATATTGGCCGCTCCTGCTAAGAGTTCTGATAATGGCTCAATATCAACTAGCAATTCTGAGGTGGCAGCTGCGTCTGGACCAACGAGGAATTCATCGTGTGAAAATTTAACACTTTACGGAGCAGCGTGTGTTGGAAAGGTGTAAGTAAATTTAGGAAAGGAATTTGGGCTGAAGTGTAGAATTCGTCTCTCATTCTTGGATCCTGCCCAAACTTTGTAGGGGATAACGGGTTTTCACTAAAAAACATTTGTTCAAAAAGTTTGCAGCGCTCCGCCTCCTTTCAGAGGGGCCGGTTTTTAAATTGTGTATGCAAAAGTTTTAAAATTCAATATTTTAATTCCACACATATACAGAATGGAAGGGTGGGTAAATAAAAAAAAATGTGTAGTGTAAACTTATGGGGGACACACCCCCGTTCGAAGTGGGAGGGGCTTATCGGTTATATAAAAAAATATCCAAATATAAACATTTATAGGGGTTGTCTGATGTCAAATGAAAGGTCTTGACAAGAGCTAAAATTTATTTTAAGGGTTGCAGAAAGTCTGGGGGCGGCAGCCTACCGATAAGAAAATAACTGAGCTGGGGATAAGAAAAAAATGTATATAAAAACCGTATTATTGCTTTTTATTCTCTGACCTTGTCCCTATAATGTCGAGCGCCGCAGACTCCTCGAACGAACTTTGTTTAGAAGGGATTTCCGTCTTAAAAGTTTGAAGGGGATCCAAGAAGAGGAGATTCTACGTACTTTATTGGAATCTGATAACAAGATTGCCATATTTCCTAAAGTGTTAAATTCTAAATGACCAATTTAATCTTGTTTTCCCGCAGTGCTTCTCAGAAGAAAGCTGCGCTAAAGAAGAAACCGTTAGTCCACGAGGATACAATTGAGGCCGACGACGATGATGAGAAAAGTAAAGATTGGTGGACGAAATATTTTTGGTCTTATGAGAAATTAATTGACGATTCTAAAGAACCGAATTTTAGACTGACCTCAAACTGTTATAACATTCAAAGTGGAAAAGATGAAAAAACAAAACTAGGCATTAAAGGTTCAAAGCTTGTGCAACGACTAAGTCCTAAGCATACGCGAAAGGTGGAACAAAGTAAGACAATGACAGCGTTGTGTCAGGTAAGTTATGAGTGGAACTGGTGAGAAAATTTGTTTAATTTTAATTTTGACAGATCTATCCAACGGAATTGGAGTCACAAGTTGAGTATAATAGTTTTAAAGAATGGTTGCTTTCGTTTCCATTGTATCGAGGCAAGAAAACTGGTGATTCAACAGAAGATGAGAATCGAATTGTTGGCTTTTTCAAGGGAGCAATTAAAGTCTATCGATTGCCTGTTCAAAAGGGCTTAGAACCAGCATTTGCACCAACACTTCCAACAAATGATCCGATTCATGTGTTGGTTCGTGTTTACATTGTCAAAGCAACTGATTTACATCCCATGGATTTAAATGGAAAAGCTGACCCGTATGTTGTCCTTCAATTGGGCAGTAAGCGAATATCGGATAAAGAGAACTATATTAGCAAGCAACTGAATCCTGTTTTTGGAAAATGCTTTGAAATTGAAGCAACCTTTCCGCAAGATTCAATGCTAAGTGTTCAGATTTTAGATTGGGATTTGGTGGGTTCGGATGATTTGATCGGTGAAACTCGAATAGATTTGGAAAATCGTTTCTATAGTAAACACCGAGCCACCTGTGGACTTGCCTATAAATATGAGGAGTATATAAGATACTTTTAGTTAATCGTAAACATTTATTCACTATTCTCTTCTTAGAACTGGTTACAATAGATGGCGTGATCCATTGAAACCAACACAAATCCTTCAACGTCTTTGTAAGGAAAATAAACTCGAAACTCCACACTATTTTCAAGATCGTGTTATTATATCGCGATACTGTATGACCTTTTCCGAAGAAGAAGTCCTACTGTGGAATGGTCCAACAACGTGTAAAAATCGTGACGAACATTTGGCATTGGCCGTACTACATCGATGGGATGAAATACCACGAATCGGGTGCAAAGTATGGGTTTAAAGAATGCAATTTTTTAGATTTAAAATAAATATTTTAAAAAATATTCTAGATTGTTCCAGAACACATTGAATCGCGTCCGTTATTCAATCCTGATAAGCCGGGCATTGAACAAGGAAAACTAGAAATTTGGGTAGATATGTTTCCGATGGATATGCCTTTACCAGGGCCGCCCGTTGACATTTCGCCCAGAAAACCTAAATCTTATGAATTACGAATTGTGATATGGAACACCGATGATGTGGTATTGGAAGATGATGCATTCTTTACGGGTGAAAAAATGTCTGATATTTATGTTAAGGGGTATGGAGGTGTTATTTTGTAAATTGTTTTTTAACGTTTTTTTTTCAAAGATGGCTAAAGGGACCACAAGATATACAAGCCACCGATATTCATTATAGATCTCTTACTGGTGAGGGTAATTTTAATTGGCGATTTATTTATCCATTTGATTATTTAGCCGCTGAAGAACGAATTGTGCTGTCAAGGTGACTGTTATAAGTGTCCAAAGATAGTAGTAATAATGGAGAAATTTAATTTTCTTTTAGAAGAGAATCTTTATTTAGTTGGGACGAAACAGAAGTAAAGATTCCAGCACGTTTAGAATTGCAAGTATGGGATGCCGATCATTTTTCGGCAGATGATTTTTTGGGTGCAATTTCATTGAATTTAAATCGTTTTCCGAGGGGAGCCAAATCGTCAAAGCTCTGCACGCTGGATATGCTCAAAACTGAAAATGTTCCAACTGTAAATATATTTAAACAAAAACGGGTGCGAGGATGGTGGCCATTTTATATTAAAAAGGAAAATGACGAAATGGAACTGACGGGTAAGGTGGAGGCTGAAATACATTTGTTAACCAAAGAAGAGGCTGAACAAAATCCTGCCGGTTATGGACGCAACGAACCGGATAGTTTGGAGAAACCAAAGTATTTTGTATTTAAAATTTATTTTTCTCTTTATTAATTAAACGATTTCAGTCGTCCCGATGCCTCGTTCATGTGGTTCTTGAATCCGTTGAAATCAATACGTTATATTGTTTGGCATAACTACAAATGGGCCATACTAAAAGGATTTATCATATTGGCAGTTGCCATTATGATATTGCTGTTCTTCTATGCAGTTCCAGGCTATACAGTTAAAAAAATGTTGGGCGCATAAAGCTCTATTTTAAATTAGACCTTATGGGTTAATTTCAAATAGTTATTCCGTTAGGTCTTAGAATTAGATGAATTGAAAAAAAAATCTCCTAAATAGTTATATTTGACTATAGACCAAACAAAACAAATATAAAAAAATCATATCATTTTGCTGGTAGAGTGAATATTTTGTTCGCAAAATTTATGTAGGTCAAATATTGTAGTTTTACAAAATAAAACACATAGTATAGGAGCTCCAAATCTTAATCGAACTTTTAACTTTATGAAAAAACCTCTAAATAAAATTCTTAAAAAATAAAAAAAAAAGTTTAAAAATGCATTTTTATAAAAAAATAAGTTTAAAAACAATTAGAAGTTACTCTAAACCTCATTGCCTTTATATTTTCCACATATAATTATATACGGTTCCTCAGGGATCAATGTTAGGTCAACCATATTTTTTTTCTTTTTTAAATGCTTTGTTATCGTTTTATAAATATTTGTAATATTAATTTATGTTAAATATTAGCTAGACAGACTAAAATTTTTTAATTATATTAGAAAATTAAAAAAACTTTATCGCACCGTTTTAGAAATTCTTAAAAATAATATTAGAAGAACAAATTTTTAAAATCTTTATAAATAATAATTACTATATTTTACTAAATAATTAATAATAATTAATAATTATAAATATACAAACTATTTAGAATGCGTACAAAATATTAAATTTAAAGAAAATTGCTATAAGAATCGCTATTTCTGTGATCTTTATATTCAACACGGTTAATAGAGATCTTCAGAATTATATAATAAAAAATATTTAAAAATCAATCTATATTTTTAGAAAAGAAAATCCATAAAATTTTATGAGTAAACAAATATTTTTCAAATACTTAAATATTTACAAAAAAAATAAGACAAAAGTTACAAAAAAAATCATATCTTCTCATTAAAAACGAAATAGAAAAAAAAATACAAATGATACTTCCCACCTTTACCAAAAGCTTATTTACCCTAATCCTTAATCAGACCATAAAAAAATCATTTTTTTCATAAAATTTTTATTTATTTATAAATACCTTAAATTTAAAACTCTTTTTAATCTTAAGTAATTTTTTTTAAATATATTTTTGTAGGTTCTACAGGAATTTTTTAAAAGAACATTTTAAATTTACCAAATTTTCTAATGTTATATTATCTTGTTAAAACTTTATATAAATTATAAAATTCTTTAAGTCTTAATGTGTACAAACAAAAAACAATTCTTTATCAAATAAAAAGAAATATTTATTAAATAAAGTTTTTTTTAAAATAAGATATATTTAAGAAAGTTTAATAAACATTTTCTATGACCCTGATTTTTCTGTGGTATAAAGATCAATTTTACATCCAATTCTGCACAAAATAAGTGTATTTACTCTTTACAATTCTTTCTCTTTTATTAAAAACTTCTAAAAAAATACTTTGGGGGTCTTTAGATCATTGCGAAAGTATTTTTAAAAGATGCGCTCTGTGTTCTCCTTTAAAATGACCATAACCACAAGTCTCCACGACAACGAAAACATTTTTAAATGTCAAAAAATATTTACCGTTTGACTTCCTCATATGTTCTGCTTGCCTGTTACTTTTATGTCAAAATCGGTGCGATTTATAGTAAAAAATAAAAAAAAACATTTGTATGGTTTCCCTAAAAAAATGTTTTCGAGGAGCTTCGCCGCATTAAGCTCAATCCTATAAACATTCATATGGCTTAAAAAAAGCTCGCTCTGCGAAGCTCTTGGCAATTTTTTTCTGGGGAAGCCATACAAATGTTTTACAAATTTTTCCGAAAAAATCGCACCAATTCTTTCAAAAAGTAACAGGCAAGCAGAATTCAGTAGGAGGTTTAACAAAAAAATGTTTTATTAAATTTAAAAATGTTCCCGTGGCCGAAGCCACTTGTGCGTAGGCTTGTTTTAAAGGGGAGAACGGTGCGCATCTTTTAAAAATACTTTCGCAATGATCTAAAGATCCCCAAAGTATTTTATTGAGGTTTTTTAAGTTTTTTGGTGGATAAATTCTGATTTTAGGATATTTCTTATTTAAATAAGACCTTTGGCTATGTAAAAATCAACGATAAGACGAATCTTTTGATCCAGATATTAGATTTATTTTGTCTTTCCATTTTTTCGTATCTATTTTAGAAAAATATAAAAAAGTTACAATTTTTTAAATAAAATGCAAAAATTAGTACAACAAATTGTTTGCTTAATTCTCAACAGCTCGTAGGAACTCCTTGAAACGAATTTTATGCGTTTCGATGTATTCTAACTTCAAAAAATATTGCATCGTTTCGTAAATAAGTATTCGAAGCATTTGTGATGGTCTTATGTGGTATATAAATATATTGATTTTGTTCCATTTTATCATTTATTCGTTTTGTAACAATTGTCTTGGATACATCTTTGGCCTGTCAATAAATAAAATATAAATAATTTGTTTTTTTTTCTGAAAATCTAAACTTATACCTGGCTTAAATCATCTGGTTGATCTCTTAAAATTATATCTGCTTGTAGTTTACATGGCCACACCAACAGCGGATCCCATTCGCCCGGTACAACTGTTACACATGCAATAAGATTTCGTCCCTTCCATGTGCCAATACCATTCAAATTAACGTCTAGCTAAAAAGACTTTTTGAAAATTGTTATCAATAAATTAAAAGGATTCCTTACTCTCAGCGTATAGCCATACTGTTTATTGCAAAACATTGGACTACGAATTGCGACATCATTCTCTTTGGCATCCTTCAATTTTGTCGAATAGTCTGCGATTTTCCAGATTAAATGGCCCCTTGTATTTTGTATGCTGGAAATTATTTTCTGATTTGCCATATGAACTTCTAAATCGGCTAAATCCTGTTTAGTTTGATACACGGTGTGTTTCGTTTGCGTAACAAATTGCTCCAGCTTATCACATTTATCTTCTGTGTCGGTTACAATGTGTTTCATTGATTTTATTTCAAAATCTAATGTGGAAATTTTATTGCTATGCTGATCACTGTTCATTGTCATAATTTGTTCTAGATCCGATTTAATTTTATCCAAAACCAATAAGTTTTCCTTAGATGATGATCTAAATATACAACAAAGTTTCAATCAACAGATTTAGATGCAAAAAACGTTTAAATTAAATTGTCTTTAATAGCATTCTCAATGTTTTAAAAGTATCTAACGATTTTCTAAAGAAGTCCGAAAATTCTAGAAGATCAGAAAAAAAAGCAAGATATATGGTGGGATTTCTTCCAAAAATTTAAATCAACAGATTTAGATAAAAAAAATTAATTTAATTGTCTTATATGACAATATCAATTTTTTGGAAGCCTCTAACGATTTTTTACCGAAATCCGAAATTTCTAGTATATCAGGAAAAAAGTCATAAAAATAATTAGATTTCTTCCAAAAATTTTAATCAACAGATTTAGATTTAAAAAATTAGTAAATTAAATTGTCTTGTATAGCATTCTCAATGTTTTGGAAGCCTCTAACGATTTTTTATCAAAATCCGACATTTCTTGTATATCAGAAAAAAGTTATAAAAATATTGAGATTTCTCCCAAAAATTTAAATCAACAGATTAATATTTAAAAAAGAGTAAATTAAATTGTATTCTATGGCATTTTTAATGTTTTGGAAGACTCTAACGATTTTCAATCGAAATCCGACATTTCTAGAATACGAGGAAAAAAGTCATCAAAATAATCGGAAAAAAACTCACGTAATAAGTTTATAATGTTCCGCAAATATGCCATCAATAACCTGAAATTGACCCAAAATCTCTGCGTCAGCGGACATGCTTTGATTTTCATTTATTTTCGATAGTTTTAGTGTTTTCTGATCCTTTTCTAAATTGCGTATTTTTGTGGCCGATATTCGATTGTCTTTTATCAGCACCTCCACATGACTCCGTACATTGTCCAAATGTATCAGACCATTTTCGATTTTGTCCATTTCCATTTTCATTTCCATGCGCCAATCATCCAGTTGCTGTATAACATTAAAATAAAAGTCTTACAAGAGTCTAGGATTTTTTGATTGGGTTTGTCTACAGGATAATAGGGAAACAAATTCCTTTAAAGATTAACAATGTTTTTGGGCTGGTTTTTGTTTCAATTTTAAAAACCCGTAAAATTTACAAGCTTTTGAATTGCGATATCTCGAAATCTATACAAATTATACAAAATCAACTTCAATAAAGTTGTAGGAAGTTGTATATCCTGTAACTTATGTATATAGAACTTAAAACCTTTGTAATTAAAATTTTTACGTTGTGGTATGAGAAGTGAAAAAACTATACAGAATTTGAGTTAAAAAACCAAACTAAAAAACACTGTTCCCGCCTATTAATCTGTTGGTACGTTCTGTAGACATACCCTACTGAAAAATCCTAGACTCGTCTTGTTATTAGTTTTTCCGAAAATTGTCTAATTTTCCTCTACAATAATTCGTTTTTAATAAATAGAACTACTTATATACCTGAATTTGTTCAAATAATCTTGTCACATCATCTCGGCATAACTGCAAACTTGCACATCGATGATCTGTCTCTTCGTTAATACATTTTTTTACGGCAGCCAAAACATCGCCAACCTTTTTGGTCCAATCGTCTGTAATTGCGTTATGCTTTCGCAACGTTCCAACGTCTGTGATAAGTCGATGCCTTTGTCGGGTTTCTTCATTGATGGCCGAACGTAAGGCACTAATATCAGTTTCTAGCATGAGTAAACGTTCATCTAAACTTGTTTCATTGCTGTTTGCTGAATCATAGTGATTGTCAACTGCTACTTTCTGCTGTCTTGGACATTCCTTTAAATGTGCATTCATCATCTTGCGTTGTACAAACGCATTACAATCGTTTGAGCATCTTTCCAACACTTGTCCACATTGCACCATATGATTCTAAAAATGTACTAATTTAAGAAATTTTTCAAAAATAAATAAAAAAAAATATTCAATTTGCCTTACCTTGAATGAATCATTTTCTAACCATTCATTGCAAAAATAACAAGAAGTTTTTTCATATTTTATTTGTGTGATATTTTGTAATTGTTCCATATTTCACACACACTTCAAATAATTTTTCATATACCAATTGTAAATATATACTCAAATGCAGAGGTGAGCACTGTGACGGCAACTCAAAATATTTTAGTATAAACATGTGAAGAGAGAATAGACGATATATTGGTACACTT
>JANSTW010074783.1:0-10062 GCA_027564275.1 Diadocidia ferruginosa | reverse complement strand
ACCCGCAGAAGAGGACGACCCAAATCTTCGTGGCGCCGAACGATGTTGCAGAAAGCCGAAGCCGAAGGAAAGAACTTTAACGAAGTAAAGGCTCTGGCAAGAAATGGAGTGCGTTTAAAGCCATTTGTTGATACCCTATGCTCCCACGCTATGGAGTAAAGGATTAAATGATGATGACATGGAGCTTAAGTATAGTTATGTTGGGAACAGATTTTATCTATTAAATACACGAATTTCCATATTTTTTATTATTAGTGTTTCTTTTTATAAATTAAATTATTTTTAACATTTTTTTATATTACAATATCAGATCCTACGATCCTACTTTTCGTACATAATAATTTATTTGTTCATAACATTTTGATCAATTAATATCTCGAATCCAGATGATTCTAAAATCTATTTAAAAAAAACTATACAAGACTTGATGCACCAATATTTGATGGTGACGAAATATAAAAACCACCATTTCCATTTTGATGATGATTATGACGATGATTATGATGATGATGATACGGTTGAGGTGGCGTCCGTAGCATGGGGGCAGAATTTTGAGCTGCTGGTGATGATAGCATTTGTAATTCTGGATCTGTATGACCGGATAGACTGGGACTCGGACCTAACGATGAACTTCGCAAACTATCTCCGCATATTTTCGTACTATAACCCGAATCATTGTTTAAATCTCGTTCCAATTGAACTTGATCAATGTTTAGAGCAAGCGCTTGACCATTAAAGTTTGCGGTAGCAATAGGATTTACCGATAAATGACCATTAGTGAAACTATTAAAGGTTTGTGGCGGCGCAAATTGATTTACGTCTGAACTTAGGCCAAATTTACGATTCGTTAGTAGTTTTTCACGATGCGGTAATAGTTTAGGCAGTTGGTAGTTTTGCTGTGGTGGATGTATATATGGTGGTTGGATAATTGTTTTTGGTGGAATTAAAGGTAATGCGTGTCCATTGGTCGTCGTTTGTCCTAACGATACGTCATTCATGGCTGAAATTGGATTACGATTTCTGGAGGTTTGTTGAACGATCGGATCAGTTTTCTCGGCTGCACTTATCGGAATTAATCGATTATTACGATTTGGCAGTTCGTGAAAATATGCATCTTTTGGTATGAGACATCGAGTGTCTATAACGTTGGGTATTTGACTATACGATGGTTGAGGTATTAGGTTGTGATTTGCCGATACAGATTGACTGGGTAAACGATTGTATTCTGGAAACTCCGCAATAGAAGGTTTTGGATGAACAATTACCGGGTATGACGAATTTCTCATCATGTTCAGTTGATTGGCATAGACACTTTGAGTAATTACGGGTTGCGCACTAGTAAATCGAATCGTTTGATCCGAAGAAATTGCACGAGAAAAATCAATTTCATCTTCATCTTCACTACTTTCAGAATGTTCATCGTTATTTGAATCATTTCTAAATGTGGACTCTTTGCCATAACCATTTAGATCTGGCCGATTTGGCGTTGTTTCAGAATTATTTTCATATTTTACACCAAAACCATTTGTTTCCACATCTTGTTGATTACCAACATCCACAGAACTCTTCCGCATCACTTGACTTCGCCAATGGGATCCATTTAAAATGCGACTTTTTAGCTCATTTAATTCTTTCATATTTGCCATTTCCGACAACTCACAATGATCATCAACATCGATTACTGTAGCCGCATCACCACCGCTTGCGCTAAAGCTACCACTGTTCGAGTGCAGAGTCCCTTGATAGTAGAAATTCTTACTGGACTGAGGTCTTTCTGATTTTATAGTATTTGTTGATGAACTGGTTGCTGTTGTTGTTGTTATCACATCATCAAAACTTGTATTCTGATAGAATCCACTAAAACCACCGCTAACATTTCCACCATCAAAATTATCATCATCATCGTCTTCTTCATCGTCATCCGCATAATCATTTAAATATTGATTATTTGCGAACATTTCCTGAAATTTACCACTTCGTATTTTCATTAAAATATCTTCTTCATCATCATCGTAATCTTCATAATCTTTATCATCATCCTCAGCTTCATCAGCTACATTTTCTTCGTCTCCGCGACCATTGTTCGGTTTCGATCGACTTTGATATGATTTTGAACTTTCACCACTCAAAATACTACTTCGTTCTTGTTCTTCGTGTTTCAATCGGCTTTGTAGTTTTTCCTTTTGGCTGATGCCATATTCTTTGGATAATTCTGGTGATACTGGATCGTCGTTTAGTTGAGATTTTGGTGAAATTCCTGCAACAGCTGACAAATTCGAGCTCATCAAAGATGAGGTAATTTTTTCCATTTCTTTAGCAATAAACGACGTATCATTTCGTTTGGATGCGATCTTTATTTTGCTCAACTCTTCTTCAAAACTGGACTTACTACGACTTGACGATATTCGTATTCTGTCTCTCGGCCCAGATTCGGTTGATCGACTTTTGGATGTTTGCTTATCACTGCCAGTCGAATTGATTATTGAAAAGGCTTGTCTATTTTTCTTTCGAGTACTTCGTTCCATTTCGATGATTTCATTAGTTTTTGACAACAGCTCACCCAAACGTTCGGCCACCGAATAGCCACCGAGTTTTTCCATTTTCTTAATTTGTCTCGACAGATCCGAATCACTTTTATCTTCGTGCGCATTTTTATCGGACGATTGATGGGCTGAATGTCCGCTCCATTCTCTCTCCACAAAATCGAGCAGCGAACTGCGGCGATCCGTGTCCGAATGACCACGTGTACTGCGGGTGCAACTAAAATCATCATCGTCGCCATCATGATGAACTGTAATGTCTTTTGAATCAAGTAAAATATTATCATAACTACGAGCCGGTATGGATTTGTCTAATTTATCAGATGTAAATTGACGATTATTATCGAGCATTTCTAGACTACGACATCTGGTCAAAGTGTTGGTATTTGTTTGATCCTTGCGAGACTTGGATGTGTGAGCGTCAACAGTGGCCCTGGCACGATCACCACGTTTAAGCCATTCTTCCAAATGTAATCGTTGACCATCACACTTTATGCGATCGGCTAACATTTTTCTGAAATTTAAATTTCGGTTAAAATTGGCGATTTGTTTAAATCTGTACAAAAACGATTGATTTTAAGTAGTGAAATATAAATATTATATCGGGGGGTAACCACCTGAAAAAAATTTGTCCCACAGACTTCCATTTTAAAAAGACTTCCAAAGACTTCCAAGACTTCCAAAAGACTTCAAAGACTTCCAAAGACTTCCACAAGATTTTTAAAATACTTCCAAGACTTCCAAAGACTCCCAAGACTTCCAAGACATCCAAAAGACTTGCAAGACTTCCAAAGACTTCCAAAGACTTCCAAAAGACTTCCAAAACTTCCAAAGACTGCTAAGACTTTCAAAAGACTTCCATAGGTAATTACCCCCTCGATATCACCTCATTCAACCATCGAATTTTCTATATAAATTTCTATGGTTGAATGAGAAGATCTGTAATGTTTCACTCATCTGTATTAAATTCTACTAACCTTGTGATTTGCTCAATTTTATCGTCTGTTTTTAAAGCCAGCGCCTGCACTTTACTGTCCAATTTTTCCGTTGCCTTGTGGACATATTTCTTAATACTTTTTTTATTTCGACTAATTCGATCTTCAATATGCCGAAAGAATGGTCCACAGTAGCATGTATTACCCACGCCAACGGGTCCTTTGCGAATATTTCCGGCCAAATCTAAAAAATACTGTTCACCCGTAGCCAGCGGTTCTTTTGGCAGCGTTTCTAGTTTAGGCGATGGAAAGGATCGTGGATCGGGAAAGTAATGACAACCATACGGTGACCAGTTGTTTGGATTGACGTCGGTAGGAGCGGCTGCAACAACTTCTGGAGGTTTAGCGGTTTTAGCCTTTATCTCTGTAGGTTTCCTATCTTTCTTATGCTCTTTTTTCTCTTTGTCTTGCGATTTTTTCTTATCATCTTTCTTATTTTGTCTGCTACTACTTGAACTATGGTCTCGATCTCGTTCTCGCCGAACTTCGTCAATTGGTGCATCTAATATTTCTAATATTTCAGGTAAATTTTTTCTAAGTGCAATATCACGAGGTGTTTCGCCTTGAGCGTTTTTTATCTGGTGTACAACATCACCGGCAGCATACAATAAAATTCGCGATAATTTTCGGCGACCCATAGCACAGGCTATGTGCAATGATGTGTCACCATTTAAATTTACACGCAACGGATCACATTTGGCGGACAATAGAATTCTTGTAGCTCCTGCATGGCCATATCGACAGGCTGTGTGAAGCGGTGTGTCGCCATACTAAAATCAAATTAAAATTAAAATATAATTTCAAACGATCATATTGTAAAATGATTACATTATTTTGTACATCAGGATCGCCTCCGGCTAACAATATCTCTCGACAACTTTGATTGTGTCCATTTTGGGCGGCCAAATGTAATGCAGAAAAACCACCCGTATTACGAGTGCCCAACAATGAACTGTGTAATGTAGCCGCACTGGAGCTTTCGATTGGAGTATTTTTTGTACTGTTTTTAGATTTTGACAAACTTTTGGCGGCTGTTGTATCTGCGGATGTGGCAGCTGATGCTGTTTTCGGAAGGATACATAACGCCTTGACACATTTACTATAGCCTCGCCATGCAGCCTCATGCAATGGTGTATTTCCATGCTAAACATTTTAATTCAAATTAATTCATTGCTTATGGAAAATTGATACACAAAAATACCTTAGAATCTTTTGTACTACGATCAACCCGTTTATTTAATAATTTTTCTAATAGTTTATAGTCGCCAATTGACGCAGCCTCATGAAGTGGTGTCCGAAGGTCAGTCTATAGAAAGGACAAAAAATATTTTATTATTAAAATTAATAAAAATAGCTTTTATTTTATAAGAATTGTCTTTAAATGCGCAGTCATAAAAAAAACAATTTTCTAACGGTAAAACGAATATTTGGGGGTGTTTGAAAAATTTTGAATATGAGGCCGTATTGTACTCAACTAGACCTACAATTTGCACTATGTCACTTGAAAAGTATAAAATCACTGTAACACTGTGTAATTACGGATATTGAAAAAGCTTTTGATAACGTTTCTATAAAAGTTTTACAGAAAAAATTAAAGAATTAAATATAGATAAAATTTACATAAATTGGATAATGAATTACCTCACAAACAGAAAACATATAATTATGGTAAATTATTTAAAAAGGGAAATAAGTACAAATAAGGGATGACCGCAAGGATGTATTCTCAGTACTATATTATTCAATATTTATACGGCTCAACTACACACATTATCTAATGAAACGGGACAAATTATTCAATACGCGGACGATATTTCTATTTTAATAACAGATAAATCTAAAACCAATTAAAATGTTAAAGCTAATAATTTCTTAAATTAATTAATTGAATTGAATTAATAAAAATAAATCTTAATCTTAACGCTTTAAAATGTTCATTAATACATTTTGGTTTTAAAAATAATGATGCTGAAAATAAATTAATGTTATATGGAAGTGAAGTAAAAGAAATGCAATATATAAAATTACTTGAAAATGAAATTGATAATAAATTAAATTTTATTCGACATATGAGAGAATTAAAAGAAAAGTGTGAAAAAACGATAATCATTTTAATTTTTTTTTTCGAAAAAATGGGGGTGCTGATCCGTACTATACAAAATTGGCTCATATAATATATGAATCATAATTACAAAATTTTACCTACATTTCGATTCTTTGTTAGTCTTCAATATTATGCTATACTTATCTAATTTTTCGTTGTTTAAAATTATGTAGTATTAAATGTTATAATATAATTATTTATCTTAATAAATTAACAAAAAAGTTTTTGGGATTTCGGCCCATACTGTAGAACTCTTTTTAAAGCTACAATAAAATATAATAGAGAATTTATGAATTTGTATTTAAATTAAATTTCAAATTATTATAAAAAAAAATATTTGCATTGCAACAACAAAACTTATAGGTATGCTATTACTTGCTCGCTTTCGATTATACTTTTTTTATGGTAACTTATAAAATAAAAAAAATGAAATGTGATATTTTCATAATTTTAAATTAAATAGTCGTTATTACCCATCAAAAAATTGTGATATATTTTTTATTTTTGTTTAAGTATATACCTATACATATTCTTTTCCTAATAATATGGTGTTAATATAGTTACAAACAAAAGAACTTTTACAAATTTACATATACTATCCCCCACCCCCGGACACAAAATACTGCAGGACTACTCAATCTTGTACACGCATTATTTTGATATAATGAACTTAGATATTTTTCAAGAATTCAAATTATCCCCATACTGTAGGACCGCACTATTCAAAATTTGCTCATATAATATATGAACCAAATTTTTCAAATTTTTACCCATATATTTTAGGACCATCCGGTGGGTTAGAACCGGCTTTGTTATTCTACTTCCGTTTTTTACGTTTTATGATTCCCTGATTCAGGAAAACTAGAAAATAAAAATATCCGTTCATCCGTCCGTTCGTCCGTCAGCAAAATATCAAACACAAGAGTGTGAGTTTTACACCAGTCTTGGGATTTGGCCAATTTTTGGTGAGGATATGTTATTAGTGGTCCCATAGTCTGGGATTGCAGTTGGAGTCTCTAGGTCAAATTTGAGGGGGGGCTTTCATACGATTTTTTTTTAAAATGACCGTAAAATATAAATCAAAAGTTTTTACCAGTAGACGGATTTTGCCAAATTTTGGAAGGGTTGAGTTTTTAGTGGTCTTATATTCTTGGATTGCATTTAAAGTCCCTAGGTCAAAGATGAATGGGGCTCCCATACAATTTTTTTTCGAATAATTTGATAATAATATGTAGAAAGTTTTTTACCAGTGGACCAGTTGAAGTCTCTAGGTAAAATATGAAGGGGGGCTCTTATACGATGTTTTTTCTAAAAATGACCGGAAAATATGACCATATAGAGAAAGTTTTTTACCAGTAAACGGATTTGAACAAATTTTGTTGGGGTGAGTTTTTAGAGGTTTCATACTCTGGGATTGCATTTGGAGTCTCTAGGTCAAGGGTGAAGGGGGGGGAGGAAGGTTCTGCCGTACATTTTTTTTATAAAAATGGAAGAAAATATCAAGAAAGTTTTTTACGAGTAGACGGATTTGGTCAAATTTTAGAAGGGGCATGTTATTAGTGTTCTTCGAATCTGGAATTGTAATTGGGGTGCCTAGGTTAAATAGATAGTTGGGCTCCATATATATATACGATTACGATTATTGGTAAATTTTAGTGTGGCTTGTTATAAGCAGGGATGTGGAGTCGTAGTCGGAGTCAAGCTTTTTTTGGGAGGAGTCGGAGTCGGAATCGCTAAAAATAGTAACGACTCCGACGCCGACCATTTTTTTAAATTATTTTTTTTACTTTTATACATTTTTTTCATAACTTGTCATATACTAATTAAAATAATATAATTTAAATAGATAATAAATAATATTATACGAGTAGCTCTAAAACAGTTTGTTTAGTTAAAGTTTTGTGAAAATTGTGCTTTCATCTTTCCTAGTGATTAAGAATTTGGTTAGGAATTTTTTTACTTAGATAACTATTTATTTTATGTTTAAACTATTTTTTTTCGACATGAAAGAATAGTTTTCTAGAGAAGGTTTAAGTTTTTTTTTAATAATTTGTCTCTTAATGACAAATTATGGCTTAAACTTAAACTTAAAATAATAATTCATAGGAAAAAAATAATTTTCATAAAATTTTATAATTTTGTAGCCCTCTTGAGTCGAGGCCATAGCAAACTCGGATCTGAGAGTAAGCTAAAAAGAGTAATTACCTCCAAAGCTTTTTGAAAAAAGAAAAAATATCTTAGGAACAAATTTTCGCTGCGCGGCCAAAAGTAATAACATAATCTAGAATTTATATGTTCATTTTCTTTCATTTTCTTGTATTATTATGAACAATATTAGCAGCACGGCCAATATGTTTACTTTGAAAGTAGCATAATTCACATTGCACGGATATTTTCATGAGTATTTACGCATATTTTATATAAAAGTTTGTGTTGGCCGATCGTTTTTGGCTGTGCCAATTCTAGGTATAATGAAAAATATGCCACTGACGCTAACATCGCTACCAACAACATTAGGAATTATAGGCTTTGCACGATCTGTATTGTCTTTTTCTATTCATAGTTTGAAATCTTTCACATCATCATCGTGTCCTTTACTCCAAAGCGAGGGAACATGGGACCATTTTTAGAAAAACACCTGCGAATGAAAGGTGATAATCCAGTTGTGAAAATTTTTTGACCCTGCCGAGTCTCGAACCCGCAACCTCTTGGACACAAAGCCGTGACGTTACTCGTACCCGATACATTGAGCTTTGTTTAACAAAATACTAACTTTTGTTCTAAAATTTTTTTATTTTTAATCCTAGGCTTTTACTATGTTTAAAAAAGTTTTGTACTTTAATAAAATAAGTGGGTCACTAATATACTCAAATAACATAGGGTAACCCCGAAAGTCAGTAATCTAATATTCCAAAAAAACAAAAATCGTCAATTTGTATGAAAGAATTGGTACTTGGTAGCGCCTGTTTTTATACTATCATTATCTATGAGGAAGAGTTTAATTTTTTTTTAATTTTTTAAAATATATATAAATTATAAAATATAAAATTTCATTTGTAGATGATTAATGCACACGTTTTAGAAATATTTGACAAATTCGAGGTAAAAATTGCGACCTTCATTCAAAAAGCGAATTTGTTTGACCTCAAAAATTTATGAACTAAGTTAATTTTTTACAGGGCTATGTTTTAAGAATAGCAGATTTTTTTTTAAAGTGCCCGAAAAATCGAAGACAATAAAAAATATCTGGGCGCCCTAATATCTATTATACATGGATTTTTAATAAATCTAGGCGGCAAAACGTTGAAAACATTCGTATAAAATTAAGTTGTATAAATATTGAACAACAAATATCAATACGAATCTTTTTATTTAGATTTAGGTAATACAAAAATTATAAGAAGAATAATCGAGGAAAAAAACATAGTCCCTTAAACGCTTTATAGCAGTCCCATAAACGCTTTATAGCAGTTTTTTTTTAAATTTGAAATGAAACGGGTATTTAACAAAAAATTTAATAACGCCGGAAAAAATTAAATTGGCACGCGGGCGGTCAAGCACCCAGGAACGGCCCTGAGTGCAGTGCAAGATGACTTGTAACTTGTACAAAATAAAATATAACAAGAGATTAATTCTTTTCAGTCGTTCGCTTTCTTTTGAGTGGTTATTGCAACTCTACAACTTCTATGTATAAACTATAAACAAACAATCCAATTTAACAATTTTTTTTTTAAATATTTATTTGTATAACTAAAAATGTTAAACAATTTTTGAATTGTTTATAATAAAGTACCTGTAAATGTTTTCCAAAATTTGAATTTAATTTTATTAAATTATCCATAGATCTTCGTGTGCTGCTATTTTTTATTGAATTAGATTTTAGTATATTTTCACGACCATTATTTAAATCCAGGAAATTATCGATATTATTATTATTATTGTTCGAGTATATACCAGACCAATCCAAAACAATTGCAGCTCGTACATCTTCCATAGATTTTGATCGTGTACATGGACATGTACGACTTTGTTGCGTCGTTTGTGTAGGATTTCTGTGTATATTTTAATATTGCACTACTTTTATATATTTTTGTTTGATCGATTTATTTCTTTTAGCTTTTAGGTATAAATTTCTTTTAACATAAAGGCTGAACTGCAGTATTACCCTAGTCAAAAAAATCTAAATGTATGGAAGATACTAAATAATTTTCTGCAAGATGAGGCTTTCAGTTTTTTTACTTTTATTTATATACGGTTAGAATAATAAAAGTTTTGTAATCGCGATGAAATTTTGAAAAATAGGAAAAATTAAAAATATATTTTTTTACTTCTATTTGAATTCTAAACCGAAAAATGAAAAAAACAAATTTTTGTCTGTATGTCCGTCCGTCCGTCCGCACTATAAAGTCACCACAAAAATTTA
>JANSTW010074782.1:0-20042 GCA_027564275.1 Diadocidia ferruginosa | reverse complement strand
TATATAGATTTGCTATAATATAACAAAAAAAAAATCATAAAATAAATAAAATGCGTCGTTAATAAATTGTTGATAACATTTTTTATTGTTTTTTTTTGTATTTATTTTTTATTTACATTTATAAAATATATATTTTTTTTATTTGTTATAAAAGTCTTGTTAACAATTTATTTTATTAATGATTTTTTTTATTGTTACTTAATATGAGTTATATTATGTTTGTCATTCAAAATTTGTATATAATAATATGTTACATATTTCTATTATTATTATTTATATTTATTTATATTATTCCTAGAAACGTGTAAAGTCATAAAGCGTTTTCTTAAAAGTACATAATATTGTATAAGAGATGGGCTTGGTATTTATACTTTGATAGGATTGTTAACAAATAATGAATATTCATGTATAATAACTTTTGTTGACAAAGAAAATATAATAGTTATTATTCGATTTGACGATGTTTTTATCGAATAATTTTTTTTATATTTTGGTAATTAATAATAACACAAACATCCAACTTTTAATATTTTGAAAATTATTTGTATGTGTTTATAGTTATAATTTTTAATATATGAATCTATATGTCTAAACATTTTTCCTCGAAAAACAATTCAAATAAAATCCCCAACTTACGACTTTTGAAACAGTTTTCCCGAGTTATTTATTTTTAAATTTGTTGCCCTATAAAAATTAAGTATATTAACTTATTTATATGACTCCGCAAAAATAATATAATATAAGCATACAATTTTATTATTTGATATATTTTTTTATAATCTTGGAATAATTTTTAAAATAATGGTCGCGAGTTTAAATTAATATATTACCTCAACTTATATTAAGAATTTGTATTTCCAATTTCATTAGAATCACATTTTTAATTTATTATACAATTTTAAAATTATTAGTATTAAGAGCAGCATCAGCCAGGTATATATAAAAGAAGAAATTATTTTGAGATTTTATTGCTGTGGTTTACATAGTATTTTTACTATTATTAATTAATTAATTTATTATTTTCAATAATTATATCTGCTCAATATCGGGTACTTTCGCGATCTGAAAATTTACCACTCATTTTACCCACTGAATATCGATCAGAATATCCATCATATCGATCGGTTTTATAGTTGATCTCATGTGGCGTGTAGCCAATATTTTTTTGCCAATGACGAGTCCAATATAAATCTTCATTTCTTATTTGTTCGGGTGTTTTGACGTCACGACACACAATAACACAATAAATCATACTACCGATTAATGTCATAAAGCCAAATATTAAGAAAATTATTCCTAAAATCCTGAAAATGAAAATGAAAAAACCCAATAAGTTAACTTAATCTTCAAATTAAAAAGTCTGACAATTTCTTACCACACAAACACAGGTTCCATAAATTGTATGACAATGACAAAACCAAGTGTCACCAGTATAAGGCCTAAATTTAATAGCAACATTAAACAACAGACACCCTTGACATTTGGACAAAATGGATTTGGTGCTGACATTAATTCCACTTGAGCACCAGCCCGTCGTGACCGATTACTTCGGCCAGTTTTTGCAGAGCTTGCTACAGAATATAAACTTCTAGGTCCTCTTGAGTGAGGTCTATGTACACTATAACGACTATGAATAGAAAAAAAAAATTATCAAATTATTATTTAAAATTAAATATCTAAGACAAATTTTAGTCTGCGGGTCAATAAATTAATTAAAAAAAAATTGCTGGCACAATTTATAAACAGAAAAATCAATTAATTTAAGTTGATATAAAAATATGTTTTTTGCTCCACCTCTCCACCCTGGATACTTTCCCAATTATTTAAAATTTTGTAGTTATTTTAAAAACATTTCATTTGATACCAAAGGTGACATGACATAAGACATAACGCCCAAAAGCTGAAAACAAGCTTAAACTCGTTAAAATCTATTTAATGTTTGTGTCTTTGCTAAAAACGATACAATTTCCCTACTAAAAATTATAAACATAGCGAAGGGGTTATATTTTAGCTGCTATGTCGGTTTAAGAATAAGAAAAAAATAGAAAAAGCTTGTAAAGCTTTTGGGCTTTATGTCTTTCTTTTATGTCATGTCACCCAGAGTTGTAGAAATAAGTGTCTTTTTTTTATAAATAAACAACAGAGCAATGATATTGATGGCAAACATCATAGGGTTGACCGATGATTATGTTTGTTGATTTTGCTTAGGAGACGAACACATACATATATAGGTATACTTTGCGAATGTCCTACCCTTTGTCGTTTAAGCCAGAACATTTTTGATAGCCCCTTCCTACAGTTAGAAGAGCTGTCAAAAATCAAAATTACCAAGATACTAGCTTTTATTGGCTTCTTAACAGATTAAATAGATTACACGAAGAGGGAGGGCACAATTAAAAATATTGTCTGCAGTGGCATATCTAAAAAAGTTCAAAATTATGGTAGTTAACATTGGCAAGTGTTATGTTTTTTTTAAAACCTCCCCCTCACTTCTAAAAAAAAATCACTTGCAAATGTTAATTCCAATAATTTTTATATACGTGTAAAAGAAATGTAGATTTACAGAATACTCTTTTCAATGTTACAGCTGACGGAGTAATTGAAAAAAAAAACATTTTTAATACTATAGGTTGAGATTAATGAAAGTAATAAGCTTAAATTGCCGCGCAGAGAATAAGACCACTAAAAACTCGCCCCGATTAAAATTTGGCTAAATCCGTCTACTGGTAAAAACACTTTTTCTATATGCTCATATTTATGGTCATTTTTCTAAAAAAAACCTATGGGAGCCCATATGCATACTTGACAAGTCGACGTAGTTTGATCTCCATATCTGCTCTAGTATGTGATAATAGGCAGATCGCAGATGTCGTCAGCAAAGCGTAGATCTTCTAATCGAGATCCAAGAGTCAATTGGATACCACTGGTTGTGGTATTAACTTTCCTCATCAACCAATCTCAGTCAAATAGGAACAAAAGTGGTGAAAGAACACATCCTTGTTTGACTTCAGAACGGATGTTAAACCATTGTTCCAGCTAACCACGATGTAAAACTGCATGTAGTTGCCTGTAGAGGCTCCGAATAATATTCAAGAGCTTTTCAGGAATACCATAGCTGCGGCGAATTCCACTCCACTGATTGTTCTGCGATTATTTTAAGCGTGTTTATATGGTCAACACATGACCGACCACGTCGAAAACCAGCTTGTTCTTTTCGAAGCGTCTGATCCAATATCTCATAGACAATTATTGATATTATTTGGTTAATCGTGTTCAACAAAGTGATTTCACGCTAATTTTCACAAGATGTGATGTAACCTTTCTTCAGCAGTTTAATAATAAGGCCTTCTGTCCAATCATTAGACTCCGACACTAAACCTACAATAGGTTCCAACACTTGCAACAGCTGTGTTCATATCCGTTTTTAATATTTCGGCATTTATATTGTCAGCACCGGGTGCTTTGCCGTTCTTTAATTTGTTTATGGCGGTGTAAATTTCTGCACGTCTAGGAACAGAATCATTGAATCTACGCGAGCCAAGTGGACGGTCTATTGAACTTCGAGCCACATCTTCAGATGGCCTACGTGGAAATACTCAGTCCATATATCCAATTGCTGCGCTTCCATCGTTATGAGACTATACCATCTGCTGATTTTATTGGGCGGTCTGCCAACGTTGTCCTGTTTGTTAATTTCATGGCTAGACGATATTTAAGAAATGATCTTTTATCCCGTCTAGCATACTTGAAAATTTGGTTATTCATTTCCGCGTATTTCTGTTTTGCCCGTGTCTGTTGTGTTTATTAGTTGTTTAAGTGTTTTCCGGTTGAGTTGCCATGTTTCGTCGGATATTCATTCTTTCCTGTCATAATTGATGTTACCCAGGACGTTTTCGCTTCAGTTGTCCTACTCCATATTTCGTTGATCGCCGCACCGTCTCTGTGGGACGATTTGAAAATAGCGTAGCTCTGATGTTGTCTTTGAAGCTTTCAACAACTGCAGCATCTTTTAACAGCGCAACATTAATTTTTTTTTTGCAGTTCTTCGTACTCGTGTGATATTATAGCAGCCAGTTTAATGATAATTGTACCGACCAAAAGATAATGGTCACTATAAACATCGGCGCTCCCGCGGTTTCGGACATCGAGAAGTGAATTCGGCTTATAGTGATGTGGTCAATTTGATTTTGTGTTATGCCATGTAACTTTATGAACTTTGAGATGGGGAAACATTGTGCTACATATGATAAGGTTGTTATTCAAGCACATTTCCGCAAACATTTCACCATTTTCGTTCATGTTTCTAATTCCATGTCTTCCCATCTCATAACAGTCTCCCAATTCACATTGTTACTACCAACTTTCGCATTCATGTCGCCCATAACAACATCAATATCTGATTTTCTTACAATGATAAGCGTTCGATTCATATGATCATAAAAAGCATACTTTTCGTCCAAAGATGCTTGTTGTGTTGGTGTGCATAAGCTTTATTTAATAACTGCCGAGTAATAATTATTAAATTATAATTTATGTCATATATTAAACTTTATATATATTGTGAATCTTATCTCATAAATATATTATTATATATTTTTATTGTGAAACAAAAATCCCTCTAAATTTTTTTATATCTCTCATTAACCCTTTCATAAAGTTCTCGTGCAGTAAAATAAAAAAAAATGTTTCACCATTATAATATGAAAAATTATAAATTATATAATAATGAAAATTAATTACTTTGAAAAATATAATATTCAAGATTTATAAGTTAATTGTCATTTCGTTTATAATATAATATAACTAATGCATCGAATTATTAAAAAAAATATCTACAATTAAAGCTTCTTATGTATAATATTTGAGTTATAAATGTTCTTTTAGTTAAATTAATGAGTTTTATTATTTATATTTTATGTGAGCGCTATTAAGTCCTAGAATGTGCTAACTTTTTCCATATTATATGGATATTATATTATATTTAAACGACTATATTATAATACTTATCACAAAAAAATTGTATGATATAAACGATATATGAGAGTACATATATGAATAATGGGTATGTACTTGAAATAAAATTTTACATTAACAAGTTTATGATGATGATGATGATGAAGCTTTCAGTTTATATAACTTTATATTACATGACGTATATAATATTGTATAATGTTAAAATTTCTTTGCCGGTCTGGTTTCACATACATAATAATAATATGTCAAATCGTAAAATAAAGAAAATAAAGATTTTAAACCAATGATGTGAAACAAATCTTCTTTTTATTGTAACTATATAATATAATATGTTGGAAAATAAAATATAGATGAATGCACTAAATCTTTAGAATTTAGATTATAATAGATGTGTAATACAAATGTAAGTATTAAGCTTTATATAATATATTTTGTGTATATATATATATATGCCATCTCTTGTATACAATAAACAGATTAAGCATAATAAAGATAAACGATTTGAGTTAAAAACCAATTAAATATTTTATATTATACATTTTAGGTAGTATATACTACACAGAGAAACCAAGAGTGTAGAATTTATGAGAAAACTCATAAAATTTAACCGTTTGGATAGTTGTTTTGGCTCCAATAAGTAATATGGTTAATATAACTATCCGATCGTTAGTTTATATTTAACCATCCTGATAGTTAAGTTAACCATATGATAGTTAATTTAACCCTCCCGAAGGGTAAATTTTACCCTCGGATAGTTATGATTACCCCATTTGAACCTGATTTGAGGGTAATATTTACCCTTCAGATGGTTAATTTAACTATTCGAGGGTTTACAAATAAATTTGGGTAATTCTAACTATCGGCGGGTATTTATAACACTTAAGATGGTTATTTTGATACTTAACCATCCAAAAAATATTTAACGACGGTTGGTTAGTGCTCAGTTTCTCTGTGTAGCCATATTTTTTGGTGATCAGTGGGCGGGTTTTTTACACTATATATGAGGAACCCTATCAGTTTGTATCATACAGGCGGACAACGGCTTTAAGTGACTTCCGTTCCACTGCAATCGCTTTTTAATAAACACCTGCGAATAAAAGGTGATAACCCAGATGTGAAAATTTTTACGCCTTACCGAGCCTCGAACCTCTTGATTACAGAGTTGTGAAGTTATGCTCCATACTGGTTATCTGTCAAAAATAAAAAAAAATTAGGTTTTGGAACACCAAATTTCTCAAAGAGACGGATTTAAAAAATAAAAATTTTTATTTTAATCTACAACATGATCACAATTGACTGTCAAAATTATAGAATAGCATTTTGTCTTGTTCTCATGCATTAATTGTTAAAAATTACACTACAAGAATTTTAAGTTCAAAAAATTATTTCTAGAGGACAAAATAAACTGCTTTATTCTATAATTTTAACAGTTATTTGCTATCATTGTTTAGATTAAAATAAAAACATTTTTTTTTTAATTATGTCTCGTTGAGAATTTTTGTTTTTAATATTTAGCGGCCATTTTTAATTATAAAATTATTCCAAAATCTGTTTTTGTCAGATTTTTGTAAGATAACCCAGTTATTAGCCTATAGATCTACAAAATTTAGATTTAATCGGATAAATACTTATTTTTTGGCAAGTGTTTGATGTCAACACTGCACGCGATTTTCGGCGATTTTGACCTGTAACTCGAGAACCACAAATCACAAAAAAAAATAGTTTTCCATAAAATTGTTTTTTAAAGAGTACATATACGATTAAAATCAGAAAAACAATATATATAACATCACTTCAAAAAGTGTGCGAAAACTCGTAATTTTCATCATATATAGGAATTAGTAAAATATTACCCATTAAATTGAGTCTTCTGTTAGAAATATTGTACTTAACCAAGCGCGGATCTAAAGGGGGGGTAGAGGGGGTAATTAACCCCCCCCCATAGCTTTTTGAAAAAGAAAAATTTAGTGTTCTGGTAATATGTTAGAAAACAAAGTTCGTTGCGCGGCCACTATTTATATATGATCTGCTTATATTGAAAATAGTTTAATTGACATTGTTTATAAATCGAGATATTTAAGAAATTGCGTTTTAAAATGCGTTTAAATCATAAATATTGTAGATGAAAGTATTTTGAATTAAATGAGAACTGACTGATCAATTTTTTGTATGAGAATTATAGTTGTTAATTGTCTGTGGCCTATTGTATTGGGTTTCACACAAAAATTGCACTTTTTTGTGAGTTAAATGCATATTTTATATAAAGGTTTCTTCTTAACCAATCGTCTTTAGTTGTGCAAAATTCTAGCTATTTGTACGTAAAATTTGTGTAGGATACAAGTTCAAATTGAAAGCAATATTAAATATTAAAGATCGGCTAACATTATTAAAAAAAACAATTTTTTTTTAGACGCAAGGAGGCTTCCAAACTTTTAAAATTTCGTGTTTTACGATATTTTATTGAAAACAATTTCGCTGCGCGGCATTTTTAATTTAATACATGTATAATGATGAACTTTTTGTTAGTTATTCCGATGAAAAGCAAATAGAAAAAATGTTGTGATACAAATTTAAGGACCAAAGAGGTACCCAAATTATAAAATTTCTGTTTTACGATATTGTTTATAAAAAAATCGCTGCGAGGCACTTTTAGCTTGATACTTTAATAATAATGTACTTACTGTTACTTATACAATTAAAAGGACAATAAATTTTTTTTAAACATATTTTATTTAATACGTCACTACCGAGGCTATATGTTTTTAGCATTTTTGTTTTTAATAAATTTATGGTACACATTACGTTTTTACCCCCCCCCCCCGCAAAGCCATATGCCAGATCCGCCCTTGTTTGGTACAGCTTTATTATTTTATGTAAAAAAAATCAAAAGTATCAAGTTATTTTTAGGATTTTTAAAAGATTAATTTAATTTTTGTTTGTGCAGATATTTTCTTAAATACCTATAGATAAAACCATACACAATTTTTACTTATAATTAATTAAATGCGCATTAGCATTGAATTCGATTAAAATATTGAAATATTTATCGCGATGTGAGAACCATACAGTTCTAATCTAACTAAATAAGAATTACGTATCAGATAGAACTGTATATGGTTCTCATGTCGCGGTATTGCAGTGCTTTATTAAATATTAAAAGTTAAATATTAAATAAATTTAAAAAAAATATTAAATCATCTCTTGAATAAATCAATTTATTTTCGTTTCCAACCATAGAGTTTTATTTGTAAATTTTGAAAAATTACTTTCCATGGCTGTTCCACAATAAATGCTAAAATACCCGTCGACGTTCCCAGTAAGAAAATCGCAAACGGTTTCAATAAGTCGGACATTTTGATAGGATCAACTGGATTGATTGAATTAAGTTTTGATAAGTTACCATGTTGCCATACAGTAGTGTTTAAATAAAGTTTCATAATCGTTTCTAAATGCTGCATAATGCCAAATTCCAAAGTGTATAGCAAAAACTTGTTTGATTCAATTACCATTTGCTGATCATGTTGTAAGGGAGCCGAAAAGGCATAATATTGAGGAACTGCAATTAATTATCTATATAGTTTCTAATATCGAATTATTTTATATTGCATAGAACTAACCTAATTTGTCTTTTAAAATAGTAAAAAACTTTTCATTATTCGGATTGTTATATCTTAAATTTTCATTTAAAAGAACATGAGCCTCTTTTTCCGGTAACATATAGGCCACACTGAAATTATAATTTAGCAAATTGGAAGCGTAATTGTTGTTAATCTGAATCTTGCTAAAAAAATAGTTTTTTTTAATAACACGACCATTAGAAAAATTCATTACTCTTTTTTGACAAAATATTCTAATTTTGGATTAAGTGCTACTTCATCACGAGAATTTGGACTTGCAATAATCGTCAAATTGTGTCTAGCTAAATCTTGTAAAGAGTTTATTAGCAGAGTCGCTGGAGGCTGATGTACACTTGAAAAATATAAGAAACCAGAAAATAAAAGACCAACCAGTGAGGCAAACACTAAAAGAAATAATTGTAACAATAACTCCGTTTGGTTTGCTGCTTTTTTTCCAGAATTTGCTCCAAATGTCACGGCAAAAGTGTCGAAGAAAATTGTTTCGAAACTGTTGTTAGCAGATTGAAGTTTTTTTTCGGTAATTTTTCGTAGAGTTGCAAATACCAAAGTGACACCGCACCAAATATAGATGATCGGAATATTAAATAGGTTCGCAAAGTTTAACCACTTTTCCAATTTTTGTTCATTTGGAACTACAATAACATTATATTGTTGGTTGTGTGGGTGCAAATAGGTGTATCTATCTATTGAATTCCATGCTGTTTCTCTTATTTCGAAATTTGTCATTATAACTTGTCTGAAGAGTTTATTTTCTTTTAATTATAAAAACTTTTTTTTTACAAATAAATAAATAATTTATAAGGTTTGTATTGTATTTTTAAGAAATTGTTTACTAAGTAAAATTAACTTACATTTTTCCATTAATTCTTCTATTCTTAAAATAGTGAATTTGCTCTAATTTTGCTACTTTCACCGGTCTTTTTAGTAAATTTAAATATCTCTCATGTGTTTCGTAGCCGCCCGGACCGACCCGTTGGTTTCTGTGATTAATCCAAAGAGTACCATTGAAATAATTTGCCAGCAATTTTGCAAAATAAACATTGCTTCCAACAATGCTGTATACTGATTTTCCATTGATTTCTGTAGTTCCATTTTTCACATTTGTTATGTCTAATGTTGATGAAACTAAAAATTGTGATTGTTGCATATTCTTAAGATTATCAATAAAAGTTCTTCGATAAATGTCGGCGGGAATAGTTTCGTTTTGACGTAAAATTTGTGTGAATACTGTTGGCTTGTAGTAGTTAAAAGCAAACAATTCAATAAAATCACCGACTATATACAGGAAAGCCAGACTGAATTTTCGAAGAATAACCAATGATTTAATAACTTTACTATCGTACGGGATGTACGGCTTTTGCTCAAGGATAAATAAAACTTGAAAATTCGGAAAGGAATTATCAAAAACCAAAGAATCTGCGGTACTATCCAGAATAGAATAGTCGGTTATGACCACCATGCAAAATACACTAGGCTTTAATGAATTAATTTTAAAAGGAGTTTCATCCATATTTAGCGTTTCCTTGGGATAGTAGTTTCTGGAAATGAACGTTTTTTATTTATTAATTTACCCAAAAAACCGCTTTAACAAGCTTTTTTCTAATTCTAAAAACAACAAGGCAGCCAAAATATAAATTATCGCTTTGTTTAAAATGTTTAGAAGCGAAATTTTATCGTTATTTTAGCAGTTTAAGCTTGTTAAAGCCTTTGGGCGTTTTGTTTTTGGGTGTTATGTCCTTTCACTTTTTTAAATTAGAATAATTTTGCTTTGAATTTTACCAAATGCCTGCCTTTAAATATTATAATATTTTAAACCAACTGCAAGGAAAAAGTATAATAATTTAAAAATTATATATTTCTTACAATTCTGAATGCAACAGAATTTTTGTTGTGGTATCTTTGGTGTTATTGTTGAAGACAATAAGCAGCTCATGAAACGATGTATTTTTCAGTAATGCTGCTAAACATCTATTTAATTCGTCGCATTGACCAGATGCTGAAAAGCACAACCAGACCAGTGCATATGATAAAATCTTGACCATAATTTATTGGTTTTAACTCTTTAGCTTTATCTAGGACTTATTTTTTTTATTTAAATTATCACAATTTCGTGCATCTCTTTGGTTCAAATTCACATCTAAATATGAAACAAAAATTTTTTTAACAGGGAGCCTATGACAGTTTTTTTTATTCCAGTGAAAATCTACATCAAATATTTTATGCAGATTTAGATAATAATTATTTTAATTTGTGCTACAATTAAAATCGAGAATAAAATACAGATGCTTATTGTGGTTCTAATTTATTTAAATTTTTTTTTTTTTTTATTATTTTAAATATATAGAAAAACTGATTTTTTTAATTATATATATGTTGAAGACTATATTTTTTTTTTAATTCAATGACAAATCGTCCTTTATAATTGTAGATTTATATTAAAACTATAATTTTACCACATTTGAATGTATATTTAATTCAGTAATAGAGATGTGTCAGTCATTATCAATTCGTATATATATAAAAAGAATCAATTTGAATGAACAAAATGATTCGATTCTTTCGGTCATTCGTTTAACTTAAATTTTTCACTTCTGATAACATGGATTCAACTAATTTTAGGTATTGTAATAATAGTTAATCTTTTACTGTTTTTACAGTTTATTCAGTATAAGGATTCAACTAAAAATGAGTAGTTTTATACAGATAAGTCTTATACCAATAATATACGAATATTTATAAGTTTTGTTTAATAAATTGAAAACAATTTTTTTTTGTTCAACTGTACAATTAATTTTACCTGAATTATACTTTTATTTGAACGAATCGATGCATGAACAATTCGATCAATTGAACGTTATTGCCCATTCAGTAAGTAATATAACTGCGATTTATTCAAAACCAATATTTAAAAAAAAAAATAATAATAATATGTTGAAATTTTCGAATTGCATTCTGTTTCTGTGAAATGCAAATAAAATAAACACTGCATTGGTAAATTTTTGTATATAATTAAAAGTCAATATGAAAATCTAATTATAATGAACAAAATCTAGATTACTAATATTTTAAAATTTCCCCGATAATTTTAATTTTAAATTATATTTGTAATAAAATATAGAACCAATGTCGGATTCAATAATATTTTTTTAGTACAATTGTTTTTAACATCAACTGCGGGATAGTTGGAATAATATTTTGAATTTCGCACAATTTCAGTACAAATAATTTTGTTGGATCTGATAGAATTATTTTATTTTAATTATGGTAAAATTGCATCTAATCGCATATGCTCTTATGCTATTTATACTAAAATCTCACTGCAGTTGGTTAAATAATTGCGTGGCAACACTATTGAAAGATGCAAACGCTTATAATATAATATTTTTTCATGTTAATGATACCACCGACACAGCCACAAACGTCATTTCAAACCCGAAATTGTAACCATTTTTTTCATATTTTTCATTAATTAACATTTTACTTTTCAGAAATTATTACCCAATGCTATCGTTAAATTTGGACAAGCCCAATTTTAAAAGTGTAACATTTAAAAAGGATGGTTTTCACATAATAATAATTAAAAACTATAGTTCTCTTGAAAAAGTCTACATGTTATTAGGAATACCCGTATTTCAGATACTGTTTATAATCGAAAATTTGCCATATGTTCCGTCTACTTATAGACTTATTGAAATATACACCAAGTATCGACGATTAAGTGTTGCATTCTTGTACATAATCGATGACTTCATCGAATTATTCGGTTTTACTTATTATGATCCCAAGCTATTCATACAAACTGTGTATCAAAATAAATCCATTCCAAGTGATATCTTTGCCAGGACTTATTTGAATAATTTAAAAAATATGCACAGATCCGAGTTTACAGTATGTTCAACTTTTGGAGCTAATGATTTATACTCATTGAATAAAAACCAGTCTGTGAGTCTTCTAAGAAAACATTTATATTTTGCTAAATTGCTGTCCGAACATTATAATGCATCTCTTTGGAATGACCGAAGTAAGGAAAAGAAGAACCCGTTTAATGAGTCAGATTTTAGCGCTAAAAGGTAAATAAAAATTAATACAACACAACAGTGTTGTGAACAGTAATGATCATTTTAATTTTTAGTTGTAGATTTTATGCCGACTTTGATTTAAATCTAAAAGAATCTGTTTTTTTTATTATGACATTATCGAATTTCTATCCGCACACCCAGAAACGAAAAGTTATTGTAGTTCCAAATGAAGTGGCAGGTGAAACTTCGATAAATTGGACTGATATGCTGAATATGCCAATTGTTTATATCTGGGCTGGTGTCACGTTAATGTTCACAATAGTTCGCAAATTGGCACAATGCACATTAAACTCTAAACTGAAACATGATTTTCTGGAAATATTTTTTGAAACTTTTGGAATGGCTTTCGCAACAACGTCTGGTCTAAAGGTCGGAAATAGCACAGAGAGGATATTGCAATTATTTGTGTCAATATTTGCTGTATTGGCTGGTCTTTCGTTTAGTGGATTTTTGTATCTCTCTAACATTCAGGAATTTCAACAAAAATTCATAATCAATTCACTTGATGATTTGATCGAGCATAACATATCTGTTTTGGCAACATATGACTCGATAGGGACCGTATTATTGCATTCGCCAAAATTAAAAATGATGTTCCAGCAAGAGTATGAAAGTTTTAAGTAGTTTAAATTTTTTTAAAATTTTTAATTTCAAAAAATACAGGAAAGTAATTCTTAATCGGGAATTCGTATCGAGCGTACACATTTTGCAAGGCAACTTTTCATTTGCATACCTCTTGCCTGAGGACGAGGCGATGATTCTATTAAGCGAATATAATAAGAAAATTGCCGCTTCAAACAGCTCAAAGTTCTTTACTATTCTTAATGAAGAATTCCGTAAATGAAATAATTTGTTTTCATTTTTTTTTCTAATTAATTTTCACCATAGAACTAGAACATTATTCTTATGCTGCATATAGAAACCATGACCGTCAAATGTTGGATAAATCAAGTCAATTTGTACTCTATACTTTGGATTATGGAATTATGAAATATTTAGAATTTAAATCAAATCTTTTAAATCCTAGAGATGAGCTTTCTGCTTGTTTTAAGCCGGTTGTTTCAATTACATTAAAGGATCTAATGATTCCGTTTGTTCTATATGCATTGGGCAATTTGGCAGGTATGATTGTGTTTGTTATAGAGCGGCTGTTGAGTCGCTTATTATTTGATGGTTGAAATAAATATTTAAAAAAACAATATTTATAAATTTCACTTTGGGTTTTCATAATAGTTGTTCTAAGATTACCTTGTAGTTAAATTTGTTGATATTAAATGCACAATTTATATTATAATTGTAAGAGCAAAATGTCCTTACCTTTTTAAATGATATGAACTTGTTATTAAAGAATGTTAATAAATATTTTTCGTTTTATTATTCTGAGAAACTTTGAAACATTTTATAATGGAATTATAAATTTTAGACATTTTACAAATCTATTTGGTAGTATAATTACAACATTTTCGCAGAGTTACGTCATTAAGACTTGTTGAGAATACACAAATGATTTTTGCAATTTGTATATAACCGAAAATTAAAATAAAATTATTTCTTTTTAAGTCTTTTTTAAAAATTAATGGTTGTTATCACGTAGAGGTTCAGATGATTGCATTTGAGAACATTTTTATAATTTCGAAAAATGTGACTTAAATGTATCTATGAAGAAGAGTGAAGACGCACAAGTTTTGATTTACGTACAAAGATTTAATTTGAAAAATACATAAACTACTGATTCGGAAACCCAAAGACATAACGTCCAAGGCCGCAACCGCTTTAACAAGCTTTTTTTCTAATTCTAAAAACAACATGGCAGCCAAAATATAAAATCATCGCTTTGTTTAAAATGTTTAGAAGGGAAATTTTATCGTTATTTTAGCGGTTTAAGCTTGTTAAAGCCTTTGGGCGGTATGTTTTTTGGTGTTATGTCCTGTCACCTTTCTTAAATTAGAATAATTTTGCTTTGCATTTGACCAAATGCCTGCTTTTAAATATTATAATATTTTAAACCAACTGCAAGGAAAAAGTATAATAATTTAAAAATTATATATTTCTTACAATTCTGAATGCAACAGAATTTTTGTTGTGGTATCTTTGGTGTTATTGTTGAAGACAATAAGCAGCTCATGAAACGATGTATTTTTCAGTAATGCTGCTAAACATCTATTTAATTCGTCGCATTGACCAGATGCTGAAAAGCACAACCAGACCAGTGCATATGATAAAATCTTGACCATAATTTATTGGTTTTAACTCTTTAGCTTTATCTAGGACTTATTTTTTTTATTTAAATTATCACAATTTCGTGCATCTCTTTGGTTCAAATTCACATCTAAATATGAAACAAAAATTTTTTTAACAGGGAGCCTATGACAGTTTTTTTTATTCCAGTGAAAATCTACATCAAATATTTTATGCAGATTTAGATAATAATTATTTTAATTTGTGCTACAATTAAAATCGAGAATAAAATACAGATGCTTATTGTGGTTCTAATTTATTTAAATTTTTTTTTTTTTTTATTATTTTAAATATATAGAAAAACTGATTTTTTTAATTATATATATGTTGAAGACTATATTTTTTTTTTAATTCAATGACAAATCGTCCTTTATAATTGTAGATTTATATTAAAACTATAATTTTACCACATTTGAATGTATATTTAATTCAGTAATAGAGATGTGTCAGTCATTATCAATTCGTATATATATAAAAAGAATCAATTTGAATGAACAAAATGATTCGATTCTTTCGGTCATTCGTTTAACTTAAATTTTTCACTTCTGATAACATGGATTCAACTAATTTTAGGTATTGTAATAATAGTTAATCTTTTACTGTTTTTACAGTTTATTCAGTATAAGGATTCAACTAAAAATGAGTAGTTTTATACAGATAAGTCTTATACCAATAATATACGAATATTTATAAGTTTTGTTTAATAAATTGAAAACAATTTTTTTTTGTTCAACTGTACAATTAATTTTACCTGAATTATACTTTTATTTGAACGAATCGATGCATGAACAATTCGATCAATTGAACGTTATTGCCCATTCAGTAAGTAATATAACTGCGATTTATTCAAAACCAATATTTAAAAAAAAAAATAATAATAATATGTTGAAATTTTCGAATTGCATTCTGTTTCTGTGAAATGCAAATAAAATAAACACTGCATTGGTAAATTTTTGTATATAATTAAAAGTCAATATGAAAATCTAATTATAATGAACAAAATCTAGATTACTAATATTTTAAAATTTCCCCGATAATTTTAATTTTAAATTATATTTGTAATAAAATATAGAACCAATGTCGGATTCAATAATATTTTTTTAGTACAATTGTTTTTAACATCAACTGCGGGATAGTTGGAATAATATTTTGAATTTCGCACAATTTCAGTACAAATAATTTTGTTGGATCTGATAGAATTATTTTATTTTAATTATGGTAAAATTGCATCTAATCGCATATGCTCTTATGCTATTTATACTAAAATCTCACTGCAGTTGGTTAAATAATTGCGTGGCAACACTATTGAAAGATGCAAACGCTTATAATATAATATTTTTTCATGTTAATGATACCACCGACACAGCCACAAACGTCATTTCAAACCCGAAATTGTAACCATTTTTTTCATATTTTTCATTAATTAACATTTTACTTTTCAGAAATTATTACCCAATGCTATCGTTAAATTTGGACAAGCCCAATTTTAAAAGTGTAACATTTAAAAAGGATGGTTTTCACATAATAATAATTAAAAACTATAGTTCTCTTGAAAAAGTCTACATGTTATTAGGAATACCCGTATTTCAGATACTGTTTATAATCGAAAATTTGCCATATGTTCCGTCTACTTATAGACTTATTGAAATATACACCAAGTATCGACGATTAAGTGTTGCATTCTTGTACATAATCGATGACTTCATCGAATTATTCGGTTTTACTTATTATGATCCCAAGCTATTCATACAAACTGTGTATCAAAATAAATCCATTCCAAGTGATATCTTTGCCAGGACTTATTTGAATAATTTAAAAAATATGCACAGATCCGAGTTTACAGTATGTTCAACTTTTGGAGCTAATGATTTATACTCATTGAATAAAAACCAGTCTGTGAGTCTTCTAAGAAAACATTTATATTTTGCTAAATTGCTGTCCGAACATTATAATGCATCTCTTTGGAATGACCGAAGTAAGGAAAAGAAGAACCCGTTTAATGAGTCAGATTTTAGCGCTAAAAGGTAAATAAAAATTAATACAACACAACAGTGTTGTGAACAGTAATGATCATTTTAATTTTTAGTTGTAGATTTTATGCCGACTTTGATTTAAATCTAAAAGAATCTGTTTTTTTTATTATGACATTATCGAATTTCTATCCGCACACCCAGAAACGAAAAGTTATTGTAGTTCCAAATGAAGTGGCAGGTGAAACTTCGATAAATTGGACTGATATGCTGAATATGCCAATTGTTTATATCTGGGCTGGTGTCACGTTAATGTTCACAATAGTTCGCAAATTGGCACAATGCACATTAAACTCTAAACTGAAACATGATTTTCTGGAAATATTTTTTGAAACTTTTGGAATGGCTTTCGCAACAACGTCTGGTCTAAAGGTCGGAAATAGCACAGAGAGGATATTGCAATTATTTGTGTCAATATTTGCTGTATTGGCTGGTCTTTCGTTTAGTGGATTTTTGTATCTCTCTAACATTCAGGAATTTCAACAAAAATTCATAATCAATTCACTTGATGATTTGATCGAGCATAACATATCTGTTTTGGCAACATATGACTCGATAGGGACCGTATTATTGCATTCGCCAAAATTAAAAATGATGTTCCAGCAAGAGTATGAAAGTTTTAAGTAGTTTAAATTTTTTTAAAATTTTTAATTTCAAAAAATACAGGAAAGTAATTCTTAATCGGGAATTCGTATCGAGCGTACACATTTTGCAAGGCAACTTTTCATTTGCATACCTCTTGCCTGAGGACGAGGCGATGATTCTATTAAGCGAATATAATAAGAAAATTGCCGCTTCAAACAGCTCAAAGTTCTTTACTATTCTTAATGAAGAATTCCGTAAATGAAATAATTTGTTTTCATTTTTTTTTCTAATTAATTTTCACCATAGAACTAGAACATTATTCTTATGCTGCATATAGAAACCATGACCGTCAAATGTTGGATAAATCAAGTCAATTTGTACTCTATACTTTGGATTATGGAATTATGAAATATTTAGAATTTAAATCAAATCTTTTAAATCCTAGAGATGAGCTTTCCGCTTGTTTTAAGCCGGTTGTTTCAATTACATTAAAGGATCTAATGATTCCGTTTGTTCTCTATGCAATGGGAAATTTGGCAGGCATGATAGTGTTTGTTATGGAGCAGCTGCTGAGTCGCTTATCATTTGATGGTTGAAATAAATTAAAAAAAAGCAATATTTTTAAATTTCACTTTGGGTTTTCATAATAGTTTTTCTAAGATTATCTTGTAATTAAGTTTGTTGATATGTACAATTTATATTATAATTATAAGAGCAAAATTTCCTTACCTTCTTAAATGATATAACTTGTTATTAAAAAATGTTAATAAATATTTTTCGTTTTAATATTCTGTGAAACTTTGAAACATTTTTTAATGGGTTTTTTAAATGTCTTTTAAAAACGTTTTTTGTAAAAGTTTTCATTTTTACAAAAAACGTCTTTAAAAGACATTTTAAAAATCCATTTGGTAGTATAATTACAACATTTTCGCAGAGTAACTTCATTAAGACTTATTGAGAATACACAAATAATATACCAAAAGCATGGTACTAACTTAATAACTGAAAGGTGCTAGGTAAATATTTTATTTTCAAAGCTTTCACCATTAATTTAAAAAAAAATAATATTATAAATTATTCATTTTATTTTAATAAATAAATGTTATTTTTGCAATTTGTAAATAATCGCAAATTAAAATAAAACTGAATACTTTATAAGTCTTTTTTAAAAATTAATTGTTGTTATCATCTATAGGTTCAGATGATTGCATTTGGGAACATCGTTTTTTATCATTTCAAAAAATTTGACTTAAATGTATCTATGAAGAAGAGTGAAGACGCACAAGTTTTGATTTACGCACAAAGATTTAATTTTAAAAATACATAAACTACTGGTTCGGAAATTTAATTCAAATATTTTAATAAGACTTTAGATAAAATATTATACATAAATTGATTGGACAGTATATTATGATTTTTGAACATCGCACATATCACAATCCTACTATACGCATCTTATATCCATAAATTTCAATTTATATTTTAATCAAAAATTTATCCAAATAAGCATACGTAGGTACTGAGAAAATATTACAACCTTTTCTTATATTTGTACATATAGGATCTCTTTCCAAAATTTTCGTAACCTTTATATCTTTTTATCCCTGTATATAATAATATGTATTTGTGAAAAAAAAACAAATCTCTTACTAACAAATTCTTTATATATTCTTATTATGTAACGTATACATTATAATACTAAATCTCATCTAGAGGAAATCCTCAATCCGATTCGAACCAACAACAAAAATCCCAAAAACATAAAAGTCATCACCCACAAACATAACATTGTATAAGGTGGTTATATACGTATATTGTTTATATTTACCTATATAATTCCATACAAAATAATATAAGGATATATAAGGACCCGATATTGTATAATAATTTGTCAATGAAGTTATATATTTGACAATATTGACTTAAAATTATTATGATAAATGACTTTGAAAGTTTTTTAGTCTTTCGTTCTTTTGCTATAAGCTAATTTAACTTCTATATTTTAATGCAATAATGTCTATTTAATATATAGCTAACCTACCTCAAAATCAATACGACGAAAGACAAAAGAGCAAAAAAGTTGAAAGCGCATAAGAAGAATAATAAATACATCAATCTGCGATCTGCCGCACAGTGATGGAAAATTGATTTTTCATTTTCGTCTTTTCTCTCAATAATTTTAAATTATATTAAAAAAAATATGGTTGATTTCTTTTGTAATTTAGATTGCTTTTATAGGGTTTGTGATATTTTTATAAGTAATATATTATATATTATATCGCGACGGTTTAACAAAGAATTATCCTATCATCCATATTTGTCGATTTTGAGTTAAGAATGCAGTTATGTTATATTTTTTATGGGCTAGAAATCCAAATCTTATAAACTTATCAACATAGACTGTTTTTTTTGTGTTCCTGAACAATTGTATTTTGGATGATGGGTGAATTTCTTGTTTAACCGTCGATATAAAGAAAGTAATAAAATGAATTAAAAAA
>JANSTW010074771.1:0-10065 GCA_027564275.1 Diadocidia ferruginosa | reverse complement strand
ATAATATATTTTATAAACAATCAAACGAAATTTCAAAATATCGAATGAAATTTCATAAAAATTCCAATTAACTTGAAATCTCATTATTTTTTTTTTAATGAAATTTCTGAATTTACTTTGATTTGATATGAAATTTTAAACAATTTATTTTGAAATTTCATTTGATTTATTATGAAATTTAATTTATTGTTTTAAGAAATTTCATTTGATTTTTATTATCATTTAATTTGTTATACAATTTCATATAAGTTTTTCTGACATTTGAGTTTTGTGAAATTTCATTTGATTTTTTATGAAATTAAATTTAATTTTTAAGGAAATTTCTTTTTATTTGTATGAAATTTTATTTAATTTGTTTTAAAATTTCATTTTTTTTTTGTGAAATTTCATTTGAGTTTTAAAAGTTCATTAGATTGTTTATAAAATATAATTTTTTGTGAAATTTCATTCGAATGTTTATGAAATTTCAATTGGTTTTTATTAGCAATTTTTGAAATTTCATTAAATTTGTTATGAAATTTAATTTAGTTTTTAAAATCTCCTAATTTTTAAAATTTTGTTCGATTTATGTGATGAAATTTTACGAATTTCATCAAAATAATAAATTTCATAAGAGTGATGAAACGTGACACTTAACCTACCTTATGTAAAACCGGCTTAAGAAAACAACCTGACGCAATTAACAAGCTAATGAGAGCGTTTAATGCGGCCGAACAAAGCAATTCGTTGCCTTCGTCGTTGTAGATGATCTTTGTGTTGTGCGGATTGAATGCCTTTGAATGGGTCTGAGCCAAATTAGTGGCATCGTTTTGAGCTTTTTGTAACTTTTGCCGGGCTTTTTTCGACAAATATTTCTTGCTACCACTCAACACCTGTTAGGGAAAGATTGTTTTTTTTTTTTATAAATAAAAAATAATTTTGATTCGTTTTGCGCCGCACCTTCAATGTGACTTCATTTTCAAAGGGTGTGATGTCCTGCAGGATTTGCTGAACTAAATCATCGGCATAAAATTCCACATTACTGCCAAATTTAAGTGTTTTGCACCACAAGTCCAATGTGTTGTAGGCCGCTTTACGAATTGAACTGTAATAGAAAATATAAATTAAATTATTCCTACTCTTTCGAAATAACTAAAATCTAACTACACTTACGCATATGGTCGCTTCGAACCGGCCGCCTTTCCCGAACTTGTCCATCTTAAGGATTGAACAATCAATTGACAAATATTTTTCGCATACAAAAGCATGTGATTGCGTAAACTAAAATAAACACAATTTAAAAAATATAAATTTTAACAAGTACAACGAAAAAGTTACACCAAAATTAACGAATCCAGCAGAGCAAAGAGTGTAACATGCATTTGTGGCAACAGAGCACCGACCGCTATGTTTTCGGTAATTGGATTTTTCGACAATACTGCGCAATTAACGGCCAAGCCACGCGATATTAACGTCAATATTTTACCAGAAGCAACGGACTTTGCAACCGGAAATGGTTCTCTGAAAGAAAAGTTTTAAAAACTTTGATAATTTGCAAATCAAGTTCATCTTACAACAAAATAATCGACAAATATTTGCATAAATTTGTAAATCGTGTGACCGATTGAGTGGTTCGAGAGATCGGATCATCGCTCAGTTCTAATTCAACAAATAATTTTAAACGATCTGTTGTGGCAGAACCGTCCTCAAATTCGGGAGTGTTTGCAAACAGTCCATCCAACTGTTCGTGTATGCTGCCAATCAACTGAGATTGGAGTTGAGTCCATGCAACCTTGTGTGTACTGCCTTGAGTGCCACCACCTCGAGTCTAAAAAATAAATATAATTAAAAGATCAAAAATGTTAACACCTTCCTTACCTGTTGCAATAACAGCAAACACCGCCCAGATTGTCGAACTAATCGACCGTCTAACGAATCGACGAAACTGAGACAGAACTTCTCAATTTGATTTCTAGACGAACCCGTCGATCCTGGATAGATTTTCATCGCATTTTCCAAAAAGCGAAGTGCTGCAAAGACGGCCGAAGATGGAACCTGTGGGATTGTTTCAATCACTTTAATTAACAGATTGCCTGTTAAAGCTTTCGACAATTCAGGTATATGCGTAGATTTCTTCAGTAGTTTTCCCACCACATCATACGCAATAGGAACACTTTCGACGGGCTTTCTTTGTGCGCAGATTTTTGTACACAACGTTACGAACAGAGCGCCCTTTTGCTCGAGCACGTCCAGCGAAGATTGCGACACAAATGTGTCCAACAGCAACAGACCCTCATGTTTCGATGTTTGATTATTCAGCAAATTGATTATGTGTGAAACGACCACATCGATCTCTTGTGGAGCCTATTCCGAATAGAAAACAATAAAATATTTAACCTCAAAAAATATTGTAACAATTTTCCACAGACCCTAAATCGAAAACTTTGATGTTCTTCGTAGGCATTTAGCAGTTTTGGCAACTGCGAATGTTCAATGCTAGCAAAACTTTGGAATATATTTAAAATTCCGTCCATATTCTTTCAAATAATGGTGAATCTGAAGAGATGAAGACCGGTTCCAAAAAATCCAAAATAAAAGAAAACAAAAAAGTCTCACGTGGTAAATAATCCCATCGGGCAATAATTTTAAAGACAAATATTGAGCAACTTGTTAGGACGGAGCGAATTCTACAAATACATTTTTCTATTTAATTTCAAATAAAGCGCATTTTTTACTTTTCGCAACTTGGAAAAAGAGAGCATACTAAGGTTTTTTGCACCATGTTTTTATTACATTTCAACTATTAACTATTTGCAAAGATATTTTAATATTTTATATTTATCATTATTTAGATTTAATTCTTTGAAGAAATGCATGGTTTTAATTTTTTCTATGCCAAGATTATAATTCAGTGATGCAGCAATTGATATTATTAATATTGTGGTTTCGTCTAATTGGTGGTAGACATAATGTGTTTAATTGATAAAAATTCTCTAAGACAATAATAGGATACATTGGTGGTGGATCTTTGTCGAAAAGGTGTTTATGGGATAGTTTACTCATCCTGATATAGTGTAAAATCCGGCCCGCAACTGATCACAAAAAAATATGGCTAGTACTAGTTGCTGACAACACTTTACCTTTGATAAAGTCGTTAAAACCATGGTAATCAGATAGAAAAAAGAGTAAAATGGTCCCTAATGCTCCCTCGCTTTGTTGGAGTAAGGGACACGATTATGATGGTAAATTCTGAGTCGAGAAAGAACAACTTCATCTTTTCTGTTGCCGCACTGATATTTATTTGTATTTACAGACATAATTTTTTATTTCTCTTAATTTATTGTTTATTATTTTCTTATCCCAGCCAATATTTTACACTATGAACAGGATTTGCATCTAAAATTTTGCTAGTATCAATTTCGTAGACATAATAAAAATGTATAAATAATAGTTTGGCGTAAAAACAATACGAAAATTATTTTTGTATTTAATCAAAAATCCTTATATCTCATACATTTTAAACAAAATAAATAATAACTTTTGTTAATTAACCCAGACTTAATAGCAATAAAATGGTCAATAATAATAATTACTTTTAAGTAGTTTTTTTATTATGAAATTTTTGAAAACAAATCCAAGATACAAGAAATTGCCGCTGTATCCATACCAAAAAATCGTGAAAGAAATGTCATTAGTTGCTCAATATTGTTTTACAAATTTACCTGACGTGGATTTTCATTGATGGAAATTCTTATTTATGTTAATTCGCTGTTCAACTGATCTGTTCTTCCGCGTAAATTTAACCGATTTCCAATTATTTGTAAGAGATAAATCCCACAAGAATATTCTCACGCCGAGGTTTTCTAAATGTGCAAAATAAAATTGTGTTTACAAAATTCGACCGAATAAGAATAAGGCGGTTTTACGCGCATAACATTGTCCCACAAAAAGTGAAAGTGATTTTAATCGCCTCCAACAACTCATCAATTCCGTCAACATAATGAATAAATTAGTAAATTTTTATGGGATTCTATTGGTTCAATGCTTAGTTAGTTTAACATTAGCACAACGAGTAGCTCCGGGTGTTCCACCACAACATTATGTAAGGAAAACCAAATATTACAATAATATTGCATAATTATTAACTAATATCTAATTTTAAGGAACAACAATATCAGCAACCTCCACAACAACAACAATACCATCAACAACAGCAATACCAACAGCCGCCACAACCAGTTCAACAACAACAGTATCAACAACCACCGAATCCACACGCACACGTTCAGCCACAATTTCAACCTCAACCAGCTCAAGTAGACCACCAAGCACAACCTGGTCAACATCAACAACAGCCACCAGTACGTCATGGTCACAATCATGGCCATGGACAAAATCCCAATATATTGTCGGGAAATGTTCAGGAGGAGAAAGAGTAAGAATTTTCTAACAAATGTTTGCAATAATTTCTAAAACTCTTATGTTTACAGACACATTGCCGAACATATGGAAGTGCCATTGGACACCAGTAAAATGACCGAACAAGAACTTCAATTCCATTACTTCAAAATGCACGATTCCGATAACAATAATAAATTAGACGGCTGTGAACTAATCAAATCGTTGATCCATTGGCATGGTAAGTGCGATTGATTTTATTTGGAATTTGTTTTTGTTAAATGTTTTTGATGCGTGTAAAAATCGGGTGTAAAGTTAAAAATTATATTTTGATTAATGTGATTTAAAAATTGAAACCATTAAGTACAACATAGTTTCAAAAGAATCAAGAAATTCATCAAAATATTCTTACGGCATAATTAGGTCCGTTTACGTGTTATATTAATTATTATTATCAGAGTTATAAGATGTTCGAAATGAAAAAAATATTTTGAAGTGCTCTTTAGAAGTTCTAATCTTATCAATACCCAGATACGATATAACTTTTATATTTTTTATAACATTTTTTGTTTACTTCTACTTTCGGTACGGAGGTATCCATTATATAAAATGGTAATTTGTAATGTGCTAGTACTGAATGAGATTGATAATATTTCAAAGATGAAACTAACTTGCCCACCCTATTACAATCACAATTAAATCCAAATACCTTGAACCACAAAATAATACGAAAATACATCTAAAAGCTCATAAATAAATATGTTTGTTAAAGTTCAAAGAATAATCTTTCAAACTTTTTTAAATTCTTAAAATAGCACCGAAAAATATTAAAATACGATCTTATTTTAAATTGACAAGGGTGAATTGAATTCTGGTCGAGTGTTTTGAAATCCAGCCAGTATATTTTGCTGTATTTTGTTTAAAGCTGTTTACTTTTCATTTTTATGTGTTTTTGCCAAGTTAATCGTCGATCTAAATGTAAACCTAAGTATTTTGCATATTTTTCCTGTGGTAGTATTATGTTATTTAGTGACACTGTTGGGCAGATAACTTTCCTGTTAGTAATTTGTGTTGGACACCAATAGCCAATACTGCGGTATCATCTGTGGAAGTTGCAATTAATGTATCAGAACTTGGTAAATCAGAAGTATACAATACGTATAATATAGGACCCAGAACACTGCCCTGTGGTACTCCGGAATCTGGATTTTGTAGACATCGGATTCTTCGCACCATACTTTACCATATGAACTCTGTCATTTAAGTAAGATCGAAGTAAGTGGTAAAAATTATAAGGAAGATTCTGTTTTATCTTTTATAGTAGTCCGTCAAGCCAAACTTTATCTAATGCCTGAGATATGCCTAAAAATGCAGCTGAGCAGTATTTCTTGCCTTCCAGATATTTATTGATTTGATTGATAATGCGATGAACATGTTCTATTGTCCCGTGTTTTTGTCGAAAACCAAATTGGTGAGCGGGACTCAATTCTCTAGCAGTTAGAACTGGTTTGAACCTTTTTGTTAATAACTTTTCAAAACGCTTACCCGTTACTGGTAGAAGGCTAATTTGGGATAAAAATAATGTAAGCCATTTTCCACTGTTTAGGAAAGCAGCATGTCCTTAGTAAAGCATTTATTAGATAATTAATATATCTCGTGCTCTTTGGTCTTTAATCATCTTATCGCTTGTTTGATTATAACCAGGAGCTTTCTTGTGGTATATATCTTTATTGATTGTTGTTTGTACCTCGTATGTGGTAAAATTTTTTATAAAAAATAACGAAATAAAAAAAAATATGAAGTGCGATAATATCTAGTATAATGCATATGCATTATGCATCACCCTGTACGACGCTTCATTTCGTAGGGGTGGGATTAAAACATTTCATCCATTCTTCTTTTCTCTGTATAGGGATTAGGAGCATCAAAATATTGCATTTTAAATCTTTTACAAACAAACTGTAAACCCCGCCCCTCCGAAACAGAAAAAAAAAATTATTGACTCCCTTTTACTCAGAAGGAAGGGTCTTAATTCTAAAATTTCAGAGTGTTCTATAATTTATTTCATAATTCAAATCTTTCGAAAAAAACCTTTAAAATGTTTCCGTAAGAAAAAATGTCAACCAAGAGTTTAAACGGCGATTTTCAGTCGTTATTTGTTTTAGTTAACGTAATTATTTCTTATTTTTATGTCGATCAAACAATATGCTTGTGAGCAAATCTGAAATTGGGTATAATATGTGATCCTGAAATTTTCGCATAAAGAATATGGTTAAAATAAAAGTCGTTAAAATAAAGAAGTAAATATATGCGAAATTTTTACTATCTTCTATTTTTTTTAATATTTCGAACTATTGAAAAAATAAATTTAACTAAAGCCCATAAGTATTCTACGAAATATTTAAAAATTGTCAAATATTAAAAAAAAAAATTTCTTCTCTTCATTTACTCTTCTGCAAAATTGTTAAAAATTTAATTTCTTTCTTCAAAAATTCCTCTAAATCCCTGTAAAACATAACTTCTACAAACTTTTTTAATATTGTCAAAATCTTACAAAAATTACAGTTTTAAAATAAATTATAATATTTGTATCAACTTAAACAAAGTCTTTCAAAATTCTACGTTAAATTTAATTTATTAAAAAAGGTCTTATATATTTCGTGATCAGTGATCATGATCAGCTATATATAAGTAATCTTATCTGTTACTGTCCCATATATAGACAGACCCAAATTTTAACCTGACATTTTTGGACTAGTGATCATTGGGGCAGAGATTTATAAGAGATTTTTATATATATTTCAATAAAACATTATTTTTGGACTTTAGTTAAATCATTAAATATCGATATTCGATATATATATATATATAAAGCAAATTTTTTGCTCTTCGGAAAAGCCGGTTTAAAAACGGCTTAAGTGCCATAGCTTAAGAATTTTTCTCAATTAAAATCACATAAATCATAATATAATTTAATATTATTATTTTTCAAATTTGCTTACACATAAGTATCGGATTTTAAATGTTTTTTTTGTTTTCGTTATTCATTTAAATATAAGAATTCAAAATCAATGTAATGGTTGTTGATATATAAATATATTTGCTTTATTTTATTTTTTTTTATATCGTCCATTATTGCATCATTCGACATCATTTCACCATTCACATATTACTATATACAAAATAAACATCTATATATACCCGATAAACAACTCTAACTATATAAAATGGGTGGTTGAAAATGCGAAAAAAAAAATCAAACAAATCTACGCAAATAAATAAATAAACCTTGTATTTGCGTCATATGAAACCAATAAAAAATTGATACGAAAAAACCTCAAACGACTATCTCAACAAAAAAAACTAGAACAAGGAAGTAAAGAACAACATCATAATCCACAACAACCGCACGTTGAGGAGAAAGTATTTACCGATGACGAATTAATATCACTAATCGATCCAATTTTACAAATGGACGATTCCAGTCATGATGGCTACATTGACTATCCGGAATTCGTTAAGGCACAACAGAAGGCAGCCGCCAAACCGCAACCATAACAGTCACGATAGACTTTAACATCACCACATATAGAAGAGCTTTTTGAAACGAACAAAAAAATGAAATCAAAAAAATAATTTTTTTCTTCTTTAAATAATTGATGCGGAAAAAGACTGATTTAAAAAGCGCACCACAAACAAAACAATAAATTTATCTTTTATTTTGTCGAATAATCTCGTTTAATTCAAAAAAGAAGCAGCTGTGTAAAAATATATTATGAATCTTCCATACTTAAATGCATTTATTTTTTGTTTAATGTATTATTTTTCTCGTTCATCGCATTCCACACAGGATTTGTACATAAAAAAAACTTAAAAACAAATTAAAAAATATATGTGTAAGAATTTGTTGTGCTAATTTATTTAGAAAAAATGTATTTAATTCAATTTGATAAAAAAAAACTTAAACAAAATATTATGTATTTTATGTTCAACATTATCTATATGTAAGTGTTATAATTATAAATGTAATTTAATAAAACAAAAAAAAAACAATTAAAAATCTTCAAATGTAAATTCTTTTATAGACAAGCTTTAAAAAAAACTAAATATCTGCAAAGCTCCACGAATTTAATATTTATGCAGTGGCGAGTGGTCTAAGACCTATGGCCACAAAAAAATCTTTATAAAATTATTAAAATTAACGAAAATATTTTCTTATACAAATTGTATATAAAACTCAAAATATTTCTTAATTGCAATTATGCGAGATTTTCAAGAATAAAAAGATTTTACCAAATTCTTTGCATTCTCTATAAAATCTCATGTAAAAAAAATGATTTTATTAATTGCTACTCAATTCTTGGTAATTTTGTATCGAAAACTTTATAATTGTTGATCAAATTCAAAAACGAAATATGAAATTTGTTACAATTTAACTTTAATTTCTATAATAAGAATTTTAAGATTTCATTCAATGTAATTTATTTTTTATCAAGAAAAACTCAGTGTTTTGATCAACAATTTAAATTTTTTTTGTTCGTATTAGGTACTAGATTCTCTGTCAACTCAAAAAATCCACCGCTCGCCACTGAATATATAATTTTTAGTATATTTATTCACTTGAAAACTAAACATTATCATTCTTTTGTCCGGTTAATTTTAGTAAAAAAACACGGACTATCCCACTAATAAACCAGTGAATAGTATTTTGTCTTGGGGTAAAATTATTAATATGCAATTTGATAGAAAAAATAAAATATTATCTAATTTATCATATGATTTCGATAAATTCACTTTAAGTGAAATAAGTATATAATTTTTAGTAAATTCAAGATGGGGCATATTTCAAGATGGCGTCGTAAATCAAAGAACTACGTCATTATTCAAGATGACGTCGTAATAACAAACAAAAAATCTTGAATAAATTCTTGTTTCAATGAAAAGACAAAACAAACTGAATGTTTAACATATTTTCAAATAAAATAGTATTTTTTTCGAGTCTACTTTAAATTTCTATAAACTAAATTGTTAAATTATTCACAATTTAAAATAAAAACACTATACAAGCTTTTTTCTAACAACCCCATAAAATTAATTCAAATTTTCTTTAACAACCAGCAATTTTACACACACTAGTCAATCATTATATTCGATTATATATTTTACCATTACTATACTAAACCCACAATATATAATATTATAGACCCCCATTTCCGACAGTTTAGTTTTAAATTGTATATAATTTATCGGTATAATGGGAATTCAATATAAAAAACTACTATGGGTTGTTATAATAAATTTTCAAATTAAATCCTGTGTGGTTTTACCATAAAGCTTTATATAGTTAACTATATGCAAAATATTATGTTATGTATGCAATTAAAGAATAAATTAAGTTTAGCTTTTATGCAGCTAACTAAATATTACATTTTATTTGTTGCACATTTTGTGTAAATTATATCAATAAAACATACCTATGTTTCCACTGGTTTTTATTAGTTGCGAAATCTGCTAATAAAAGTACAAAGCTTAGATAAATATTAAATATTTTAATCATCAGATGATGTCTATATATTAGACGAAACGTCAATAAATACTAAAAACTGTCTATTTTGACTGTTTTTTATTTATAAACAAGACCGCTAAGCTGAAAAATTTGAAAAATTTCCATAAATATTTACATTATTT
>JANSTW010074760.1:0-10066 GCA_027564275.1 Diadocidia ferruginosa | reverse complement strand
TTCTGATATGAATTCTAAAGTTTTAAAGAAAAATGCAACTGCCGCAACACAACATTTTGTATACACAGGCCATACATAACAAACCGCAAGCACAAAAAGCTTACAAAATACTAAAAACTTGTAACAACATTTAATTGTGGACAAATACAACTTTTGAACCGCGCAGCTACCGCTTTTATAAAAAGTACATTCACCTACACAAAAACCGCCGTACCAACATAACAACAATTTTTCTTCAGCTGTCACATAGCAGCAAAAAATCGCATAATTTCTTGTTGAAAACGCGAAAAACTACGGAGAAAAAATTGGAAAAACTATCAGAAAAATTGAAATTTTCCAAAATTAGCGAACATAAATTTGTACTAATTTTATCATGTCGGCAACAGCAGTAGCAGCCGTTCCAAAGGCCACATCAGAATCGGAAGATTTATCCGATTTGCTGGACGATACCTCGACAAATTTGAAGGTTTGTATAGTTGAAGACTTGGGTTTTTTTTCGCTTCTTTTTGCTCCACGGCGGATCTTTTTTTTCTCGTAGCTTTTTTGTTGTACAATTTTTTTTTTCAATTATTATTTTAAATTTATGGGGCCGCCGTACGGTTGTTGAGTGAGAGGCCGGTAAATATTACGTATACCCCCACCTATATAGAAGAGGACACCGAAAAATTCCATTTGCGCTAATTAAACAAAGGAAAACTCGAAATTTTTTGCATCACAACGAAGAAAGGCAACAGCTACTGTGGTGGAAATTTGTGCTGATATTTCTAATCACACATTTTTTTCTTGCAAACACATTTGCATATTATTCACTTGCTAATTTTTCTGATTAATTTACTCTATACAAATACAAGAGGCATGACGTATATAGCGTGGCGCATTAGACGTGTGAGTTGAAGAAAATCATTTCTTTTGTATAAAATCGCAACAATGCAAGTTATTAACAGCTAAAAAATATGCGGCCCGTTTAATTGGAGCATATAAATAAAAAGAAATGTTTTCTAAAAATTCACTGCTAAAAGATAAATAACCTCGCCCCATCAATGTTAATTAAAAATTTATTTTTGTTTTTAGTAAAAATAGAATTATTTAGATTTGTTTACATTATGCAACCGAGAGTAGAATTTTCTTATCACTATTAATAAATTAGGGCGAACGTACCAATAGTGGGCATCTGTTCCAATTATTGCGGCACCCGCAATAATTAAATATATATTGGAATTATCTATTCACAATTATACGGCGGTATTTATTATTAATTGCAACTTCCATCAAGATTCTTAAAAGTTAAGAGAAATGCAGCCTGATGGCGAATTTAGCCCCGAAAGAAATTACACCCAAATACTTTTTTTAATTCAAAAACGAAATGTGCCCAAGGGTTAATTCCTTATAGGTGTTATTGTGTCACCATTATTTGCGATAATTTTTTTTTGCTGTCTAGAATGCTGACTGTAACAAAACAGCAACCAGTTCATCACATCATGATTCAGAATATGATACGGCCAGCGATACACCGTCGTCTGAAGCGGCCGATGAATTGAACGATGATGATCAGGATGAAGAAGATGGTGAAGATGAGGAGGACGATGATGATGACGATGACGACGACGACGACGACGACGAGTTTGAAGATGAGGAAGAGGATGAAGATGATTTATTGGACATAGAAAGACAACGTGGCGATGGCGAAGAACAAGATCCGGATAAGAAGAAAGTAGACGACGATGAAGATCGCAGTAATCCACAGTATATACCGAAACGTGGTGTATTTTACGAACATGATGATCGTACTGCTGATGATCCGTAAGAGCGAAATGTGTTTTTAACGTTTTTTTTTTAAATAATTTCTCTGTAGTGAAGCCAATCGAAACGAAGTTACCGAAGAGGGTAAAGAAGAAAAACCAGACGATGTAACACCAACACCAAAGAAGCCGATCAAAAAATCAGCTGCAATTGATCGTTGGTCACATGATCGATACGAAGAAAATGAACAAGCTCCAAAATCAAGTGCCGAATTGGTTAACTCATATGGATACGATATTCGCAACGAAGATGGTCCACCGCGTGCCCGTCGAAGACGACGTTATGGGTAAGTAAATTGAGCGAGAGCGACATTTTTGCGAAATTCTTATGAAAAATTTCACTTTTCTTGCAGTCGTGGTCCAAATAAATACACTCGAAAATGGGAAGATGAGAGTGCTTATGCGAAGCAACAACAACAACAACAGCAGCAGCAGCAACAGCAACTGCAGCAACGCAATCCACAACAGGAAGAATTTCCTGAATTGGGATCACGAAAAATAAAACGAAACAGCAGCTTCCGCACGGAAGAGAAAGAGAATAAAAACGATGAAAATCGACGACATTCCAACAAATCACCACTGATGCGTCGATCACAAAATGAGCGATTCGAGGGAGGAATAGGAAGTAGACAACAACCGGATCGGAATCAAGATCGCTTTAGGAACAACAATGAACGTTTTGACGATCGTTCTAAAGAAAAATTTGATGGCGGTCGCCCAATTGATCGATTTGATGGTAGTGGAAATCGATTCGATGGAAATCGGTCCCAGCAAAACGACCGATTCGATGGAAATCGGTCTCAGCAAAACGATCGTTTCGATGGGAATCGACAAAGCGATCGTTTTGATGGAAACCGATCGTATCCAAACGATAAAAACGATCGGTTTGATGGTAATCGCTCACATAATGATAGATTCTTTGAGAATAATCGATCAAACGATCGATACGAAGACCGACAGTATAATAATGATCGTTACGACAGAAACAAATCGCAACCGATTAACCGATTTCCGAATCAAAATCAAGAACGTTATGAAAACAATGATCGTCGCAATGATCGGTTCGAGAGTGGAAATCGGCAACAAAATGATCGATTTGAGCGTAATGATCGAAGTGGTGGTGGGGGAGGCGGCAACGTAGATCAACGGAATTGGGATAGGAAGACTAATCGTGACATTGTTGTGGATCGTGGAAATAGCGGCGGGAGTGCAGACAGAAATAGCATGGGATCGAGCAGCACCGGTTTTCGAACCGGCAAAAATACAATTGAATTTAAAAATCAAACACGAAACAAACCAATGGAGAATAATATGTCAAATTCTAGCAACCTCTTGCCCAGCAGTAAGACATTTAATTCGGGCTTTAATGGTCGCGCCCAATACGATTACAACGATGAACTGCCGGTCGAGACAATTAGCTTTACAAATACAAAATTGGCCAGTAGCGGTCTACCATCGTCACAAATTAACGAACGCTACAATCCGAGCATGGATTTCGGAGCGATGGATGTGCGACAAATGAACAACCGAGATATCGATCGTCCCGAACGTCCGATAACCGGACGGCAACAAAATGCATCGGCCGGATTGTCACTACAAAATCAATTGCCATCGCCAAATATCCAAAAACAATTGCAGCCAGCTACGGTACAGCCAACGCCACAGCAGCAACAATTGCAACTTATGCAACAACAGCCGAATCTGATGAGTGGCGAAGCTTCTCGATCCAACAAACGTTATTCAACGTTACGTCAACGAACTAATGTAGACTCAATTCAATCGCCACAACAAGCCAGCATTATTCCGCCACCAAATGTTTCGGCTTTGTCATTGCACGAACAACAATTGATCTTGCAAGATGCCTTACGGTTGCAGATGCAACAAAGTCACCAAGAACAAATACAACAGATGCAACAATTACAGCAGTCAAATCTTGCCCCACTCCAGCAAAACTATCCACCACAAAAGTCAATTCCATTGCATCTTCAACAAGACTATGTGGTTAGTCAATTGACAAAATCGCAGAACCAAACACCAACGAGCCAACAGAGTCAGCAACAAATCATGTTGGCCCAGCAACAACCGACGCCACAACAACAGCCACCAACCTTGCCCACGTCTCAAACCAATCAATATCAAGCCGCCTACTTTACACCCAGTGAATTTACAGCAACGGTTCCTCAGCAAGCCGCACAAGTTGCACCGCCTCAGACTATATCGATACCACAAACCGTTCCACCCGGCTCACAAATACTGACCGGTCCACCACCACCCCAACAATACCAACCAGCCCAATATCAAACACAAGCTCCAACAAATTATCTGCAACAACAACCGCCACCACCACCGTCAACATACATCCAGCAACAACAGCAGCAACAGCAGCAGCAACAACAACAGCAACAACCGCCACCAAATACGCAACAGCAATTAATGAACTATGTTCAGCCGGCTGCTCCCCAGCCACAATTTGCACCAGTGCCGTCGTTTCCTGCTTATCAAAATGTTGTTCCAAATTATAATTCGGTTCCGGTAAGTTGCTGCCGCATATTTAATTATTTTTTTATTTCTAAAATAATTACAGAGTGGAATCACCTACTATGCCCCACAAACTCAACCACCGCCCAGACCCATTCTACCACAACGACGTCCCACAAATGCTATTCCCATCCTAGCACCACCCGAACGCGTCGGTGGCAAAGGCTCTCGAATGGGTGCCGGTAATCGTGGCGACAAAAACAACATGAACATGAACAGCAATAATCAATATGATGACTTCGAGGATGATGCAACGAAGAGTGGAGCACCGGTTGGTAGTCCGGAAAATATTGATCACATATTGGATAATATGTTTGTGCAACGGGCGCCCTATCAACCAACAACGACCCGCAAAAGTAGTTCACCATCACCATCGGATGTGGTAAAAAGTGGCAGTGGCTCTGACATTGGCATGGCCGGACAAACTGTTGAATCATCGACTCCGCCAGCGGCTGCTGTAAATCCATTTGACAATACAAGTCAACAAATAGATTTTGTTGATGTTGGATTATCCGTAAGTTATCGGCGTGGTGACACGACTAAACACATTCCGGCCAACCGCTTTAACAAGCTTATAGCCTCTATAATAATTAATAATTAATAATTTTTGGCTGCTATTTCGGTTTTTTTTTCGGTTATTTTTGGAATGTTATGTCATGTCGCCCCCCCCATAATTCAAAATTTTCTTTTAAATCTTTTCTCATTTCTATCCCACAGAAAATGGCACTAAAGGAAGAATTAGCAACAAACATCCTCGACAGCGGTCCCACGGCCACCAGTGACAAACCAACGTATCTTATCCAGCAGCAGCCCGACATCAGTGGCATCACCCCTACAGATGGCGTTACCGGTCTTGAACAAAATACAACCGCCAGTTCCAATTAGATTGTTACCCATATTTTACTCCTATGCCCCCAATTGTTTTGGATTTTTATTCGTTTAATTTTATTTTTAACAAAAATAAAAATATTTATTAGAAAGTTTTACACACACACACACGTACGTAAAAGAATATAAATAATATAAATTACGCATCTTTCTGTATTTTTGGAAAAATATAAAAAATTATTTGGACAAAAATAAAGAATTTTAGAAGAAAAAAATTATAAAATAAATATCAAAACATTAATATTATTAAAAAAGAGGAGAAAAAAAACTATAAAAATAATTTAATTATATAAATATATTATTGAACTTTTGAAATAAATAGAAAAACAAATGAAACTGTGAAATTCGCAATAATTTAAGCATAACCGATCCATTACAAGTTTAAGTTTAGTTAAAGTAGTCTATAAAGGGAGAATTAAAAAAAACTCACCTGTTATTCTTTGGCAGTAACTTCAATATCACCACGTGACTTACAAAAACCATTAAATGTTGTAGGAGAAAGAAACTTTACACAAAAAGAAACCATACAAAGTTCACACACAAAAAGAAAATGAAAAATTTGCAAAAAATTTAAATTAATTAACTTAACTATATAATGACTGATGTAAATAATAGGAGAATTTGCTAAAAAGTCTCAAAATTCAATACTTAATGTCTAAAACGGAGAATGACGCTATTGCCACATATGAGAGTCCCTATGTAATTAGCGTGCCAAAAGCGTAAATTTTTCAAGTGATTTCTTTGCAGGTTTCTCTTTGTGAATCTAACTTTATTTCATTGAATATCAACGCGAAACACCGAGTACTCAACACTTTACAACTTTTTCAAATGAAAATTACACAATTAAATAATTTTAATTAAAGTTTATACGTACACAGCATCATCAACCGCACAAAAATGTTGAATAAATGGCGGCTGGCGCGAACAAAATGTTACAGAGGAGAAAAAACGTACTAGATTTTCCCATCGCGCATGCGTTGCAACGCCATCTAAACGTCAAATAGCATAAACATAATTGTTATTTTCGCGCGACTGGGGAAAAATCGATATATCGATGTGAAAAAAGTTGTTTATTATTTTTTGTTGTATTATTTTTTGTTAGAAGTAATAAAAATTATTATTTATTTATTAAATATTATATTAATTAACTACCGCGATGACATCAAAATTACCCATTCCGACTGTTCGCAAAAAAGATATTGCCCCATTGATGCAGATAGCCAACGATCTGGAAAATCATTTGGAAAAATCGTTGCAAACAAAAAACGATAAAATTCAGCAGAGTAGGAATAAATGCAGTACTGTGGATGCTCAATCTGACCGTGGATGTGATTCAGATGTTATGGAATCTGTGCGTAAAATTGCCCTGTCCGATCAGAAGGTTTCACGAAAAAACTATAAACTAATGGTGAGTAGAAGAGTCTCTATAACAAATCCATCCTTATCTCTTATATCGTTTCCAGCTTGAAGAACGTGACACACAAATCGAACAACTCATCGATCGATTAACCGTTCTGCATGATCATAACACAAAATTTGCAAACGAAATTGAGAATCTACAGACCAAAGAATGTGACGCTTGCCACAGATTATCAGAAAGTGTCCGTCAAGTCAGCGAAGGCGCTCAACTGCAACGCAAAGAAAACCTACAACTTCAGCACGACATAAAAATGATGAAAACTTTAGTTTATCGTCTGAATGTTCAGCTGGAACGATACCAGGATATTGTTCGAACTTCGCCAATTATTCGAGGAAGTCGTTGTGGTTCTGTTGCCGATCAACTGAGCGATGATCAACGGTTTGAAGACATGAATATCGTTCAAGCCAAATCGAATATAAATTGGGGAAAAGTTAACTCACACACATTGGGTCCGCTGTTGACCGCCTACACTGAAACAATCAACGAGAAAAGTGATTTGGTTCAAGAGTACGAAAATGAATTGAAAGATTTTACGGGTCGGCTGAAAGAAGTGATTGCTGAAAATGAAAGACTACACGAAGAAATGGGTGAAATGAAGCGAAATGACGAAATGTGGTCGGTGGACAAGACTCGGATGCAGGCACAACTTGACATTTGTCGGTGAGTATATATATACCAGATAAACTAACAAAATTATAATTAAATCCAAATACTCTTCAGTAACAAAGCCGAAATTCAGACAAAACGTGCCGATTTAGCCAAAGAAAAATTAGTCGAAGTACTGCGCTGCTACGAACAGAAATTACAATCACAAAATCTGGATCTGGAGCGACTGCAAGAGGCATATTCGAGGTCAAAGGGTGAATTGGCTGCGTTGAAAAATATCCAAAAGTCACCGGAAATTGTGGTGGAAAGTTTAAAGGAGTGTCAAAAGTAGATTAAAAATACTTGGCGTCGTTTGTTGAAAATTCTCAAAAATTTCTTAATTCCGCAGACTTTTTGAAGAGCTAAAAGGACAGCATGCCATTGAGAAGGCTAAACTTACTGCCGAACTAAATGAACTGCAATCGAATCTAAGCGAAATGAGCGAAAAACATAAAGGGGAAAGACATATCTACGACGAACTAAAAAAGAACCACGAAAAACAAGCGCAACTTGTAGAGTAAGTGCAATAGAATATGGAGGCGGTCCTTCCAGACTTCGCTTAGGGGTCAAAATTTGGTGAAAATTTCAGAAAATTGTTTGCTCTAAGTGGCTAGCTTATATACCCCTACCACTAGGGGTGACAATTTTTGAAAAAATAAAAAATAAAATTCATTCGATAACTAGTAAATTTTCTAGTCAACTTTCTAGTCAATTTTTTAATTCTAGTAAATTGTCTAGTCAATCAATTTTTTAGTTCTAGTGAATTTTCTAGTCAATGTTCTAGTTAATTTTCTAATTCTAGTCAATTGTCTAGTGAAGTTTCTAGTCAATTTTCTAGTCAATTTTCTAATTCTAGTCAATTGTCAATTAATTTTCTAGTTCTAATGAATTTTCTAGTCAATTGTCTAGTCAATTTTCTAGTTCTAGACCATTTTTTAGTAAATTATCAAGTTCTAGTGAATTTTCTAGTCAATGTTCTAGTTCAAGTTAATTTTCTAGTTCCAGTTAATTTTCTTGGCAATTTTCTGGTTCTAGTCAATTGTCAGGTCAATTTTCTAATTTTTGTCAATTGCCTAATAAATTTTCTAGTTCTATTGAATTTTCTAGTCAACTGTCTAATCAACTTTCTAGTCAATTTTCTAATTCTAGTCAATTAATTTTCTAGTACATTTTCTAGTTCTAGACAATTTTCTAGTAAATTATCAAGTTCTAGTGAATTTTATAGTCAATGCTCTAGTCAATTGTCTAGTAAATTTTCTAGTTCTAGTCAATTGCCTAATAAATTTTCTAGTTCTAGTGAATTTTCTAGTCAATTGTCTAGTCAATTTTCTAGTTCTAGTAAATTTTCTAGTAGTTGTAAATTTTCTAGTTCTAGTAAATTGTCTAGTATATGGAGTGTTGAATTTGCCTAATTAACTCCGCCCCCCCTTCCTCCTCAAATCCTCCAAAAAAAATAAAAAAAAACAATTTTTCTGAAATTGTCTCCAAATTATGCTCCTTCGATGTGGATTCAAGTTCTCTTTGGGGCTGAGGCTGGATCGTAATTTCGTAAATTTTTACAACTAATATTTTCTTCGCAGACAATTATCTCAAAAGAATGCCGAACTACGACAAAGTTTGGCTCGGGTACGACTGTCTCGTGAATCATTTCGAAATCGTCTAAAAGCCAGCAGCACCCTACAACTTTCCCATAAGCGACAATTAAATTTTGAGCAAGACGATCAGCAACAACAACAACAACGTCGCAAAAAAGTATTTTATTTCATGACCTTATAGCGAATTATAGATTGTGATTTAAATTAATTTTTCTCTATATTCCACCCAGTCCTGGCAAAATGATCAATTCGAATCGAGTGCCCGCGCAAAAAATCAACAATATATCCAATCGATGCATATGCGTTATCTAAATGAGATCGAGAAACTCACGCAGAAGTTACACCATCGTGACGATACGCTAAAGAAGGTGTTGCATGCTCGCATCGATAAAAGCAGGAATAGCAGAAGTGCTGCTAAAACGTAAAATAAGTGGAAGCTGTGTGTGCGTGTGCAATATGTATCTAGTCGTATTCATTAATTTAGAAGTCATAGAACAATGCAAATGAAAGCTGACATGACAGGTAATATTACATATTATTTACAAAATTACACTGGTCAACAAAATTTTTCTTTCTTTTTTTTCTGGGTTAAATCAAAGGGTAATTTTTTAAGCTACCCCAAGCTGAATTCGAAATTCAAATTTCCATATATTTTGAATTTAAAAACTAGAGTCTGCTAGAAAAAAACTTGTATTATTTTTGTAATCAGCATCCTTAATTAACCAAAAACAAAATTAACAAAAGCCTGGAAATATTTTCAGTGTTGACCAGTGTAAATTTATTAATTAAGTTTCTCGAAATTTTCTTAAATTGAAGTTTTATTTTGTGGAAAATAAATACCACTTTTCAAAATATTAAACTTATTTAAGACATTTCACTGATAAAATTTTCAAAAATTCCACGCATCCTCGAAACGATAATTCATTTAAATGCGACAATTCACTCAAAGCTAAAACCATACAACTAAACAATTAATTGCCTCTGAAAAATAACATAATTATTTCTGAAATTTTTTGATGAGAATAAATTCATCATTTTTATCTTTAATAAAGCCTGTTATATATATCATCATCATCATCGTGTCCTTTACTCCAAAGCGAGGGATCTTTTTCTATCTGATACCATGGTTTTCATTGACGACTATAACTCTGACTATATCAAAGGTGGAGTGTTGTCAGCAA
>JANSTW010074738.1:0-10071 GCA_027564275.1 Diadocidia ferruginosa | reverse complement strand
AAATCGATGATCGTCACTATATAAGCAGTAAAAGTTAGCAATTTGCAAAAAAATATGCGTTTTAAGTAATTGTTTGGTATATTTTGAGTATATCCTTTATTTTACGAGAAAATTTCTTATTACGACACAATCGCTTATCTTGCTCCATTGAAACCGCTTGCCACTGCAATTATATATAGGGATGCATTTTAATCTTTCGTCTATAGAAGCAAACTATATACATACATTTATTATTCTTTCTGTGTATAATATAATGTAAGGTAAATCCTTTTTATAATAATGTATACGTTATGCACATTGCACAATATATACATATAGTTCATATGTGGGGTTTCTACTAATAATAATAATAATTAGTAATATCAAGCTATCACGCTTCGTGTCTCTGGGATATATTATTATTATACATTATCCTAACGATCTCGAACAAAATTATAAATGTAATTAAATTAGTAATTAAGCTTTTATTTATAATACATGTGATGTGTACATTGTATTATATTATTTTATAATTTTTTTGTAACTTTTTTTCCCCCAGAACACAAGGGAAAAATGCATTTTCCTGTTTTTCTTTGTTTTCGTCTTCCTAGTATGTACATAAATAATAATGTAAAAAAAATATATATTGCACTTTAAAAAAAAGAAAATTTCAAAATACAATTTTTTGTTGTTTGCTTCTTGCATTCGCACAGGACGCCCCCAGCCAAGACTAACGTGGTGGCGTGAGAGTTCGCTACTTGACGATTCGTTCATTGCGATGAATGAGAAAAAAATGAAAAATGTATTGCATCTTGAAAAGCTGCAAAGGCATCATCTGAATACGTTGCTTACATGTCAAGCATCAAATAATAATGTAACAGCTCCCATAAGCAGTGCAGTCACTTTGGATTTGAACCGTAAGTACATTACAAACCCATGCATGTATATAGTTGTTATAGATATATAAGTGATATCCTCGCAGCAGCTCTAATATACTAAACCAAGAGACTTGTTATTCGAGGTGGTTTTTTACCTTCTATACATTTTGTACATTAAATTTTAATAAATGTAAATAAGATTGTCTTTTGAGTCGGGGTGTGCAATTGTATAGGTATATATATATGGTTCATAAGATATGCATTAAAAATATAGGAAAAATAAGGAAACTTTTGCAACAGTGAAAGCATTTTATATTACTTTATATTTATTGAATTTTAAAATAGCCTTAAAACTATCTAAAAGATTTTTATGAGCTTTTTACATATTGAAATTGAATGAATCGTTAGATTTGGTCGATTATCGCTAATCTAATATATTGATACATCATAAGCTTGCCCATAGTGAAGGACTATAACGCCTAGCTTTCTTTGCTTTTTAAGAACTAATAATGAGTACTATTTTGGAAGAAGTAATGAAACAATCAATATGTCATTTATTTATTCAATGTGGCCGTCTATCTTCTGTGGACTTCATATACGTTGAAACCTCCGTCATTATATTCCAGGCTTCTCCTTTAGTCAGTCCCAGACTTAGTCAGTCTTACAGTCAGTCACTACACCCTGTAAAGTCTACAGTACATTTGTCCCACACTAAGTCACCCACACTAAGTCTGTCCCACACTTAATCAGTTTCATACTTATTCAGTCCCACACTCAGTATCACAGCATCAGTCCCACAGCGCTACACTCATTTACTTTTACACTTATAGCTTGTGCCACACTCTGTCAATTCCACACTCAGTCAGTCCCATACTCAGTCAGTCCCACACTCAGTTAGTTCTGTGCTAATTCAGTCCCACAGTTAGTCAGTGCAAAGTCCACACTAAATTAGTCCACACTAAGTCAGTCCCACACTTAATCAGTTTCATACTTATTCAGTCCCACACTCAGTTGGTATCACGCAATCAGTTCCACAGCGCTACACTCATTTACTCTCACACTCAGATACTTTTACACTTAGCTTGTGCCACACTTTAAATCCCATACTCAGTCAGTATCACACTCAATTTGTTCTATACTATTTCAGCCCTAAAGTCAGTCAGTGCAACATTAAGCTAATCCCACACTACATACATTTAGTCCCACACTCAGTCAATTTCACACCCAGTCAGTCCCACACTTATAGTCAGCTCCACATTTATTTAGTGCCTCTCAGACCCACACTAATTCAGTCCCATATGCTCAGTCAGTAACACCCAGTAATTCTCCACTTAGTCAGTCCCACACTTAGTCAGTTCTACAATGACTGAAGCATGCTGTCTATACAATGTTTTTCTCTTCAGACAATGTTTCTATTTTTGTTGTGCTCTATAAACATTGGGCACTCGAATGCCACTTGCAGTGGTCTTTCTTCTTTTCTAAAGCATGCTGGGCACAGGAGTGGACTATAGGCCACTGTACTGGGTAATATAAAATTAAATTTGCCATCCGTTCGAACTAATCAGAGCTTAATTTTTAGTATAAGCCTGTGTATGATTCCATCTACCTGCAGTCTCAGCGTTATTTCGCCGTTTCCCCACTTCTGTTCTGGAGCAAAACTGCAATCTTTCAAGACCACACCCAGATATACTTGATTGATTCGCATGATTGTATTTGGTGATCTCCAACACTGAAGCAGGCCGCTCCTTCCGCCTATAGATATCAAAACTTCTTCCGTCTTATGTATATGGCCAATTATAACTCATTTGAGTGCTGCTAGTATATCGCCGTCCAGATGATTCGATGTGACACTATCGCTACATAATTCATCGGGCAATCCAACAATTTTCACTTCCTCGAGAATCTTAAATTGAAAGATGCCGTCATTCAAACATTCCATAGGATTGGACCCATCACGAATCCGTGAGGATTATATAGCATGTTTTTGATTTTTACATATGCACATTTTGAGATATCAAGCGACCCTCTCATTGAGATCTCAGGATTTCAACTGAAAGGTGCTACAGCTAGACTTACCTAAATAAACAAATTTAAAAAGTTTTGGTTTCGGCCCGCCCTATTCTGCAAACTAGTAGTTCTATTGTTAACTGAAAAATAAATTAATAATCTAAATTTCTCCATTTACATAGTGCGTCCATTGTGGGTGAAATTGCAAGGTGACAATAAGGCCTTATCGGCCGGTGGAAATTACGAGCTTATATGTGAGGTGGTTGGTTCACGGCCTGCGCCAACAATAACCTGGTGGAAGGGCAGCATTCTTATGAAAAACTCAACAGATACAGTAAGTTGTTCCTTTTTTTTTACCTAACCTACTCTCTACACACCTAATTCGAACATATAATATTAGAGTCTTTGGCTACTAAATTTTGACCCATACTATAATTTTAATTTATCCAAATTCGTCTCCATTAGTAAGAAAAAACTTATTTATCCTAGAGAACTCAAATGTAATCGCAGATTATTGAACTATTAAAACGCACTGATAAACAAATTTGACCAAATCCGTCCACTGAGGAAAAAACTTTCCTTTATGCTTATATTTTTGCTGCCAGTATACCTTCTTTTCCTTTGACCCATCAGAGACTGGAAATGCAATCTTGGATATGAAGCAACTAAAAACGTATCCCCAACAAAAATTGGGCCAATTTGTCTACTGGTGCAAAGCTCTCTCTATATGCTTTTTTGGTCATTTTACCAAAAAAAAAATTATGACCACTAAATCTCATACTCGTCTGGTGTACAACTTTCTAATGTTTTATATTTTACGGACAGACAGACAGACGGAACCTTTTTTTGTTGTATTTTTGAATCAGGGTATCATAAAACTAAAAAAAAAAATTGGTCTTGGTCATTTTGAGCATTTTCATCTAAATTAAACCTTTTACTCTTACATACAAATTCCATCATGAAACGCATATCTATATACATATCCAAAAATTTACTAAAAAATTACCGCCCAAAAATTGGCAGTTATCTGAAAATCACCCATATAGTTTTTTTCAATGTAATAAATGAATTTGTATTCCTTAACAAAATTTTATTTTTACAATTTTATTAAAATTCATATCATCGCATTGAAGCAGTTTGTCCTCAGAGTCTGTTAAATTATTTGACGTCAAGCTACCAATTCGGCTACCATTAATTACATCATCAAAGAGAGCTTTTTAACGTTAACATATGCGTGATGTAGACTGTAGATTGCTCATTATACATTTGTCTCTTTTTTGAATTTACATAAAAAAATTAAATTCGTCAACTTTTTAGTTTTAGCATTTTATAATTATCTTATTAAAAAGTCTAATTAGATTTTCGGTCTTTTTTACTGAATATAAATATGATATGAAGTGTGTACAACAGTAACACATAATAAATTTTGTTCAGAAAAGTTTTCCAATTTTGTAACATGGTTTACAAAAATTTCTATGTATTCGTATACAAAGTAACATGTGCCAAGGACAAATTTCCGTTTGCGTTGACACACTTTTTCTCTCCTGTACATGTAATAAATGTCTGTTAAATAATGCTGATTGGATATAAAATTTATACGTATGTATAAATCCGGAAGAAGACATATTTTTAAATTATAATCCATCACAACAGTCAAAAATCTGGACAGATTCATTTGATTTTTTTATTCGTTAAAGGTGAGCCAGGCTGCAGGCTGCAGAGCGAATTAACAATTCCAATAAAATTTCTGTATTATGTTAGCATGTCTGTTTCTATGTGTACTGTATGTGGATGGCTAGAGAATGCATGAACCATAACATAAATTTAACTTTTTAAATAATTGAAATTGAAACTGTAAATTAGATGGAATTTATATATTCTTGTGTATATTATGTGAAATAGACATGAATATTTCGAGTACGAGACTATGTATGCGGATGGTATCGAGTAACATGTATATGCGGTGCAATCTACAATAATTTTCTCTTCTTCTTTTTGCAGGCATACAATGATGGTAATACCACTATTTCAATGTTGAAATTCACTCCGACAATTGATGACAGTGGAAAATATTTATCTTGTCGTGGTGAACAGCCATTAATACCGGATTCTGGTTTAGAAAGCGGTTGGAAGTTGGATATACATCGTAAGTCTTATTTCACATATTATCGTTATATTTATTAGATCTACAATTATATATGCGCTGCACCAAGTATTTATATTATGGAGTACGGAAAGATATGGGATGCGAGAATTTTGAGCATATAACAAAACATTTTAGTTGTATTAAAAATTCAAGGACTTGAGAATTTTTAAGATTATATTCTTATTTTTAAAGTGATAGTTGGGAAATAAAAATACGAAAAACGGATTTATTTATGCTACAATCGGATATATATTGTATTCTAAAGAGAATATTTTATTCCTGAATTATCAGGCTTGAGAAGATTTAATATAATTTACATTATTTTATCACAATAGGATGATGAAAGTTCGAATATGGATTGAGGATTCGTTCTAGAATCTTCTAGTATCTAAAGTATAATCGATTATTATTATTTAAAAGTCAAAAAGAATAAAGTAGAAAAGTTGCGTATTTCACTGATTTTGAAAAATATGTAGAATCCTTCGCCCCCCTATCGAGGATCTGGTAACTTTGTAATGTACTATAATATGCAACATAACCCAGAACACAGCATTATTTTCATATGTGATAACAGATAATATAATTATTGTATTATGTTTTAGTCTAAATTTGAGATTAATGAATGTCTAGAATCATTTTAATCAAATGAAAAAGAGATTATTCGGATTTATCTTGAGTCACCACAGTAATACCAGATGAATAGTTTCATCATTCAGTCGTGACTATAACCTATTTTTACGTGATTAGTGGATGAATCGGTGCCAAATATGTGGTTATTGCATTGTACAGATGGTTCATTAATTACAAAATTGAATTCGGTTATCGCTCCTTTTTGCAGGGAAAAATTAGACCCTTATATAAAGGGCGGAAGGAGTAAAAAGCTTATTTTCATTTCGTTCGCTCTCTCATTTACTTTTATAATACACAGGAAGGAAAGTTTAGGCGAATCTGCAGTATAGCGAATATGCTCCAAATAAGTCCCTTCCCCCTTTATACTGTTAAGGGTCATCCTCCGACAAAAACATTATAATGCGTCTTTTGGGGGAAATGCTCCCTTTCTGCAGGGGAGGGGTTTAAAGTTTGTATGCAAAAGTTCAAAAATGTACTATTTTTATTCCACACCTATACAGTTGTCAGCATGGAGTAGTGAGTGGCGTCACGGCTTTGTGTTCAAGAGGTTGCGGGTTCGAGACTCGACAGGGTCAAAAAAATTTCACAACTGGACTATGACCTTTCATTCGCAGGTGTTTATTAAAAGCGTTTGCAGTGGCCCGGAAGTCACTTAAAGCCGTTGTCCGCCTATATGATACCAACTAATTGGGTTCTTCATATAGTGTAAAACCCGCACCACTGATCACCAAAAAATATGGCTAGTGCGAGTTGCTGACAACAATCCACCTTTGATATAGTTGTCAATGAAAACCATGGTATCAGATAGAAAAATGGTAAAATAGTCCCTATGCTCCCTCGCTTTGGAGCAAAGGACACGATGATGATGATGTGTATTCAAATGAAAGGTCTTGACAAGGGCTACAACTTTAGTTCTAAGAGTTTATTCTCCCATCAGCCTCCAGAAGGGGTTTAGAGGTTTCTTAGAAGGAACATTTTATTTGCCGGTCTTCGGGCAGAAGGGGGTACGATGGACTAAAACCCTTAGAACTAAAATTGTAGCTCTTGTTTGAATACACACAACCCATATAAAAATGTATTTTTGATATTTTTTATACAAACCATAAGCCCTTCTTATTTTGAAACAGGGGGTTACCCCTTATAAGTTCACACTACAAAAAATTTGAATTTTCCTATTCTTACATTCTGTATAGGTATGACATCAGATTTTTAAAACTTTTACATGCAAACTTAAACCCCCCCCCCCTCCTACCGAAAGGGTGGTTTTGCACAAAAGTCGTAGTATATTTTTTTGGTCTGAGGATGACTTTGTACAGGTGAGATCCTATTTAGAGCATTTTTGCTGTACTTTAGTTCAGCCAAAGTTTGTAATTTCAACAACGAAAAGCTCTTAAGTTTCGGCCAACAACGCCATGATGTTGAATAGATTCTAAATATTTAAAATCAACAAAAGATAGTGACATATAAGCATGCGTACAATTAAATGCAGTTTATTTTACAATTTTAGCTGTAAATTTAATATCTTTATGTTGTTAGCTAATTCTCATTGATTTTACCGATAAATTTCTCTCTGTGTACCATAATATTTGTGGAGTCCAAAAAAATACTAAGAAAATAAAATATTAAACAATTTTTCAAACTGAAGCTTTATTCAAAATTTCACTAAAAAGTGAAAATAATTTCGACTAATTTTCTTGTAAAAATATTGTCGCTACGCATTATATATACTTAGTCCAAATATTATTTGGGTCCATTTTGAACATTTTCGCAAACTTAAGAACATATATTTAATTGAGCTATAGATTAAAGTATCTTATTTTCAAACTTTCAAATTATTTTACCCCTTTCATAATATATCAAGTATTTATTTTATTTTGTGTATACTAAACATAGAAAATGTGTGTTAAATCGCCCCAATTTTGGCCACCCTTTGCATTTTCCCTTTCGGCATTGCGTATTTAAAAGAGATATAGACAAAAAAAAAACGATTAAAAGACTGCAACACATTTATTATTTTCGCACAAACATACAATAACTCTCAGTTATGTTTACATAGGTAGATAATATTGCAGGGCGTATGTTACGTATACTATACACAGCGTACTTGAGTGAATCTAATTTTTATGTGCGGCATATAATAGCGAGAATTTTTATTATCCTTTTTTCGCTTGTTCGAGGTATTTATTTATTTATTTGAGTTGGAGTGTAAGGCTATCTATATAATATAGGATAAAACAATTTCGTTTTTAGATACATTGGGTGTAGAGTTTGTATAAATTACAGCACTGTAATACAGAGGATTATCTATATATACATATTAGGATGGTCATTGTTTTTATATGCATTTTACTTACAAAAAATTAAGTAATTGCCAAGAGCGACCTTAAATTGATTTTTCTGAATTTTTTTGTAGTTACTTTCTTTCAACTTGCTACAAAACTACTATAAAAAGTTCCCGAAAAAGTTGGTTTTAGTTTTATATGGAATTTTCAATAAAAATAACCGATAGAAATTCTACTTTTTCTTTGCTATGAGCTACTTCTAGTTGATTTTTCTGAAATTTTTTCTTGTTGTTAAGTAAACATTCAACTTTCTACAAAACTACTATAAAACAAGTTCCATAAAGATTGGACATAATTTAGAGGTCGTTCATGGTGGTTTTAGTTTTATATGGAATAGTCGATAATAATTAACTGTATAGAAATTATACTTTTTGTATGCCATGAGCGGCTTTTAATTGATTTTTCTGAAATTTTTTTGTAGTTAACTCTAATAAAGGAAGTAAAGTATAACATTTTATGCGTATATGAAAACTAGAATCGACTTTCAAATTTTACCTGTAGTAAAAATTAAATAAAAAATAGCCATCCTAATATACTATATAATAGTCCTTTGATAATGTATATTATTACCTTACGATTATTATTAGTATACGACGTGTTCTTTATACATTATTATTCTATACATTTATAGTGTAGTATAGACTCAGATTGTGGGTTTATCGAAAAGAATAACCGATTTTCGTTTTATTTGGGTGCAAAAGTTATATCATTTTCTGCGATATTGTTTTTCGGGCATAGAAATGTAATAAAAAAGCAATTTTCAAAAAGAAGTTATTATTTTTATTTTTAGTGGAGAGTTTTTTTTCTTTCGAATCAATTTCGTTTTATATTTTATTATTGATTTGAAAACAATGTTGCGTAGTTTATTATTAGAGTTTTTTTCTACATCAAAATGTAAAGTTTAAGATCTATAAGTTTGATATTTTTTATCAAAATCTATCGCATCCTATTAAATCAAATAAAAATTCATAGAAATAAACTAAATTTGCTTAAATTGTTTGTATTTATAGATGAAATTTGATTGAATTTAATTAATTTAGATGATATCGGATTGGATTTGACTGTTTGGATTAGGTTTATTCAGAATCTATCATCAAATTTGATAATATTTGATCAAATTGAATTCTATTATTAAAAATTACATTTAATCAAATCAAAAATATATTATGTTAATAATTTCTTTATAAAATTTGATGAAATTTGATCCCGATTCAAATTTAATTAATTTTCATTAAAATGAAAATCATAATTTGATAAGATTTGATGCACTCAATAATAAAATCTGTCAAGTTTCTCATAAATATTATTTAGTAAAATTTGTTCTTTTACTAATCTTTAAAGACGTTCCCGTTGTGTATCTCGAACTTGGCAGCAACTTTAACTCGACCACAATACGAGAAGGTGCAGATGTCTACTTCGAATGTAACATAAAGTCAAATCCATGGGTTTATAAAGTCAATTGGCGACATAATGTAAGTGGATTTGTTGCATTTTGTCAAAATTACAAGCTCTATACACTGAAGTCAGGCAAATTTGAGCTAATTTTCAAAATCTTTTTTCCTTTAGAATAAAATGCTATTCAATAATGTGGCTCTGGGCATTACGGTGGCCAATCAAAGTTTGGTTTTACAAAATGTAACGCGTGCTAGAAGTGGAAGTTACACTTGCATTGGCAGCAATGAGGAGGGCGATGGCGAGAGTAATGTCGTTCATTTGGATATTAAATGTGAGTAACTTCGAAATAAATGGAAACAATTTAATTTTACCCAAACATTTTTTGCTTCAAAATTTGTTCCTGTAACTTGATTAAAATTTGGTTAATTTTTTTCTGTTGTATAGTTGCACCGCTCTGTCGACCTGGTCAAGTTCAAATTTACAACATTGCTCGCTACGAAACGGCAAAGGTAATCTGTGAGCTAGAATCAAATCCGAATGACGTAAATTTTACGTGGAAATTTAATACGTCCATTGGGGAGACAGTAGAATTGGCCGCCTCACAAATTGCCGTTGATCGTGGCAAAAGCATTGCTCATTATACGCCGATGACGGAGCAGGTACTAAATAATATAAATTAAATAACAATATCATA
>JANSTW010074727.1:0-10071 GCA_027564275.1 Diadocidia ferruginosa | reverse complement strand
CCTTGGAGCTATAGACTCCAAATGCAATCCCAGAATATAAAACCACTAAAAACTCACTCCCACTAAATTTTGGCCAAATCCGGTACCTGGCAAAAAACTTTCTCTATATGCTCATATTTTTCGACCATTTTTTTATTCAAAAAAATCATATGGGAGCGCCCTCTCCCCTTGGAGCTATAGACCCCAAATGCAATACCAGAGTATAGAATATAGACATATATTACTTACATTTTTTATTTCATTTTTGTATCATTATATGTATTTTGTTATGAGAAAAATCTCATGGGGGGGTTTAACCCCTGTAACCCCCCCCCCCTGCAATTTAAAATTAAACTTTCATTCATATTTCAATTTTTAAATAATTGATAAAAATGCATTTTGAATTTGAACTTATTTTTTTAAAGCTTCTTAATTAGAGACTTCAGCAGTATATACTATACTTAATATAATTAAACCGAAAATAGATTTTTATCGTTATATGAGTTGCAATTTAAACAAGATAAGTTTAAAATTACGGGCTTTTAAAACCTGTTTCGAATTCAAAAATTATAAATAAAATAAAAGATTATATGAAATGAAAAAGTTTTAAACAATATGTACCTAATACACATATTTTTGCAAATATAATTTGTTCATAAGGATGAGTTTTTGATATATTTATACACATTTATATTATGCTAAGACTGAACAGTGAATAGTTAGTATGGCTAACGCTAAACCCTCAGCGATTGAGGGTATATATAGTCAATAGAGATAGCGTAGCCCATATAGTGCGGAGTAAAAACCATTGTATTATATTTTATTAATTTTCTTTAAAATGAATTAAACTGCATGTTAAGTTCAGAGCCCGCTACCGTGAAATTTTAAATTAATTGTTTAAACTATATTTTTTCAAATTATATGCAAGTTTAAAAAATTATATAAGTAATTTTACTTTAAAGAAAACAGTAATAACTATATAGGTATATTATATAAGTTCATTTAACAAATTTCAACAGCAAATAAATTCAAATCTTAATTAAAATATCATCAAATCTTTGTTAACACTCTAATAAAATTTCTGAGCAATTCTATAATAAAATTTATGTCCTTATGGAAAATTTAATTAGTTTTCATAAACTAATAAAATTAATTTATAATTCTATTCTAACTAAAATCTAACGGAATTCGATATAAGTCTCACACAACTGCTCGTCAAACTAAAAATTACTGAACTATTTGAATTTCATTAGAGATTCAGCTATTATATATATAACGAGAATATATGTATGTATTATATATAATATATAGATTATATATAGGCTTAATTTTATCAGAAACAACAAGATTTATTATAAGTATAACAAATTTAATAGAGATTTTCAGTTCATTTTAATATACACCGCGCAAAAAAATATATATAATAGCAAATCTGAAATGAAAAGTATAATTTTCCTTATAATTTAATTTTTAATTCAATCAAATTTTCTTACACGCAATATTAATATATAACTCTATATTTATAAAAAAATCCTCCGATAATAGACTCGATTCTTTGGCGATTTATTCTTATATAAAATATCTTTAATATATAAACATAAACAAAATTATCCGTCCCGAAGGGATGGCGTTACCCAACCATATTTCTCGTGGGTTTTAACCAAGGATCTGAACGCCTCTTCAGCCGTTCGCCTGGATCAATTTAGAGTAAAAAGAGAAAATATTTTTATTTATATAATTTTTCTGCGATATAAATAAAAGAAAATATTAAACAATATTTATTGTAAACTTTTATCAAAAATTGAAAACTGTCAGTGGAGTTCCTCAGGCACTCCGGCGAATAAACAGTTTTTAATTTTTGATAGGCACAGGAACGCTATTTCAATTTTAATTTTTTTTTATAAAATAGTCTCAAATCATTGACCGCAAGTCCAATAAATGTATTCAAGTTTTCGTATAAAAACGACGATTGATAAGAATTAATTTTTTCAATATATTTATTGTCTTAAATACTTACTTGTTAAAATCTTTACTATTCTTCGGTTTTCTAGCGATTCTTCCTTGGCCTTTAACTAGACTAGCAGCAAATTGCATTAGAACAGCTTCGACAGTGTAAGCACTAGCCCAACCACGTGGTGTTAATAGTTCCATACAAATGGCACCACCTTCCATCACAAATCCTTTTTCAATTCGCGGTTCAACGACTCGCATAAATGGCGGTGCAAATGGAAAATTTTCCGGAAATATTAAATGTAATAGAATATTTGGAACATTTAATTCAGCCATATCTTCGGCCAGCGGAGACTCTGGATCGACAATGTGTAAACGAGCAAACCATTCGTATAAATTGTCATTGACTAGTTCTACCTATATATAAAAGGAAATAGTTTTTAAATTTTTTTTTTCTAAATCATTGGGAAAATATATTAAAAAATAAATGCCTATATGCAATAATCCAATTTTTTTTTGGTTTCCTCGGACATTTTTAAATTGACGGAATGGTAATAAAAATCGATAGAGGCTTGAAATTAGGGTTATACCAAATCCAACCGACTCGATTTAGACCAGGGTATGTGAAATATTCTTCTTAATAATTTTAAAACAGGCTAATCGGTCTAATTCAAATTAAAGCTATTCTAACTAAATTAGTGGGTCGGCTTGGGCAAAGCGTACCTTTCTTCGCCCAGCCTTGAAAAATGTTGTTAACTCTAGAAAAATACTTAGCTTTTTCTTAAAACAAAAAATCCACGAAGTAATCTCAGCACTTAAATTCTGTTTTAAATGGATCAGATCCTGAATTTGAATTTCCTGATAACGAAGATGAGAATAAATATAATATTATGATAGAAGACATATGCGATAACAATATTATGAAGCATTCATAAGGAAGTAGAGTAGAAAGAGAATGTAATGAATGGGATATAGAAAAAAATATTACAAATTATTATATCCTGGGACTGGCCGCCATGTTGAATAAATTTGCTATTTTGTTTTTGTTTTAATTATTTTAATAATCCTCAAAAATCAAAAAATTTTAAAACTATCGGTTGGTAAAATTTCATTAAAATATGGTAATTTTTGAATGAGGTAAAATTTATTTCTATTTTGAACGTCATCTTGACTATCTCTGCCATCTTTATTTTGGTTCTTGGAAATATTTCCAAAAATCCTGTTTTATATTTGGTAATTATAATCATCAATAAAATTACTTTTAACAGTATAAAACGAGTCAAGAGCATTTTTTCGTATACATTTTTTGTATCCTATGAACAGATTTGAACACAATTTAAACATTGTATAAATCAACATTATAAAATATAACAATTATGTACATTTTTTGGAGCCTTCTGAGGCCATTATAGACTCAAAATTTATATATTTTTTTTCATATTATTTATATACCTAATTGACTAAATATTTAATAATTTTGTAAGAAACTAACCAAGGATGGGTCGTTCTATTACTTTCTCACTTAAAGGTAGATAGATCTCTGGCATACTTACAAAACAATGCAATAATTTTAAAACAAACAAATTTTATAAATAGTGTTGTAATTGAGCAAACGCTCTTCATTTTAGACGAAATAAATATACTAAATACTAAAAAAAAATGCATCAATTTAAAAAAAATTGTGCATTACAATAAAGAGTAGAGCGTTTTTAGTCTTATTTCATACACTGAGAAAACAAATATTTCTAAATTAACTACTTCACTTATAAAAAAAAATCGAATAATAAACAAATGGAGAAATAACACGCCGTACCAAGAGTTTTAACTGAACATACATTTCCTATAACATTTTACGACGATAACAAAAATAGAAATGCTCTCTTTGACCCTATTTGGAGCGGCTGTAGAATAGAACAATTATAATTGTAATACTAAAGTGTCCTTCCAAATTTATTATGAATTTAGAATTTTATCATCTATTAAGGCTATTCTGACCTAAATTTTAAAATGTATGGTTAGGGGCAGGGGCGTCAATTGATAGGGACAAAAGACCCAGAATTTCTTAATACAATTTTTTAAATGACGCAATAATTTAATCGTCAAAACAAAAAACTTCCCTCTATCATTTTTTATATATATTCTAGTTTGTTATTAATTCTAATTTGCCAGCATACAAAAGTAAAATACTAAAATAGTAGCTTTTTTTAGTAACTTATAGTAGAATACGAGAAAAATTAAATTAAATTAGTAAGAATGAGATATTGTAAAAATATGCCTCAGCAGATTGTTAAACAATAAATCAGGGTGAATTTTTATTTTTAACGGCAGAACGTAAAGAGAAATTTATTCACCACTAAAATAAGCCACAGCGTATCCGGCTCTAGTGGCTTATTTTTATTTCTCTATAAGGTATGCAAAGTTAGACATTGGATAATGTCACTGCTTTGCACTAAAAAGATTGTGCTTGTGCACATTCTGTTTGACCGGGAAATTTCTCGCAACCGAGCTATCATCTCTAATTCACTGAGGTTTAATAAAAGCGACTGCATAGTGGTTCGGAAGTCACTTAAAGCCGTTGATTCACCTATGAATATAATATGATACCAACAGATAGGATTCCTCATTCAGTGTAAAACTCGCATCACTGAATACTGATTCGATATTTCGCTACGCGGCAATTTTATAATAATGAAAGAAACTTTTTACAAAATTTTAAATAAAAAGTGCAAGGGGTAACTTTACATAGCTTAAAATAGTCTGTACACGATCATAGTTGAAATCATTTACAGTGTATATGTATATTAAAAAAAATCTGATCCCCACCACAAGATTTTGCTGAATTGACGCCACTGGTTAGAGGTTTGATGAAACTATTTAAAAAAAATCGCATAAATCGACCTTTGGCACTTTATCCTGTAGTATATACTGTGAATGGTATGTTTGCTTTTATTGGATCCGTTTATCGTTTACTATACTCTACAGTCTATAATATTTCAATACTGCGGAGTGCGGAGTCAATGTATTATTATTTTTTAAACTCATCAGTCCGCGCGATATTATTAAATTATTTGTTATGCATTTATTTTGTCGTCTTCGTTGACTTTTTGTAAGATAAATCAAAAAAACACATATTTTAAGTTACAGTATTTTAAATTTAATGTATTTGAAAAGGTGACGAATAAAATTGTTACAATAAAACTTACAAGTCAGAATTGACTTGTTGGGCTCTGAAAACAGAATGTTGATATTTGCGCTCAAGATATCTTTAGCCAAAAGGACGAGTCTATATTATTTATGTACATTCAGTGAGCTTTTTAAGATATTATTCTATTAAGAAATAAATTGTGTAACTAGAAAAGAGTTTTTTATTAAATGTTTTAAGATCATTTTTTATCTTTTATTTTAGCAGATACTTAAAATTCTAAAATTTATTTAAAAATTAATTTTATATATTTTTACATTTTGTATTTTTAGGATCTAATATTCGACGTCAGCGTACTAAAAAACTAATTCATCTGTATTCTATAAACAATTTGTATATTTCTTTTTTGGTCGCTATTTTATATTTTGTTATCGCATTACAAACAAGTGATCTAGAAAAATCAGTATTCGAATTAAGCTATTCTCTATCTCTATTTCTCTTTTTGTATAACTCTCTCTATCAATCTCTCTCTCTCTCTTTCTACCTTTCACTCTATCTCTATCTTTCTTTCTCTCCGAAATATGTATGCCAGCAGAACCATCTACATATATAAAGAGGTCTCAGAAGCGTGTGTCTTTTAGAAAACTATGTCTTTTTCGTCAGGAAAGAATCTATTTATTTTTAAGTTGGTACTTTTCATAATTGTAATTTAATTTATTTCCGAAATTTCGAGCTCTTTACGCAATCAACGCGAAATTCTCCTACGAAAAACTCCCAATTTATTTAATCAAATTGTTTGAAATTTATACTTGAGTTAACTCTGAACAATTAATCGTTAGATTAAAAAAAAAAACAGACAATATTGTTGAGTTATTAAAAACAATTTTATTATAACTTATAATAAATAGGTATACAATAATTGGTTTATGGTAAGATGTGTGGTCTTTCTTCTTTGCGTTTTTACCGTCGACGACAAGATAGCTTATATATCAAGGGAATTTAAAAATAATAAAAAAGACAAAAAAAAAACTTTCAAATCTCGGAACAACTAGGTAATAATAAGAAGAAGCTATATGGCATGAGAAAGAAAACATATTTTCAAAACAATTACAAAACAAATATAAAAAAAAAAATTGATCTTGTTGATTACAGAGATTTCTTTTGACAATATAAACTATATAAAGTAAAGATTTGGGTATCAATTGGTTAATTATAGAATTTAAACAGTTCTCTATAATTTATGTTTTGTCAATTCTCTAGTAAAGGAACAATCAATAAAATTTTAATAAATTCTTCTTCTCTGTTTCACCTCAATGATTACCAAAAAAATATGTTTAGTGTGAGTTGCTGACAACACTTCCTCCAGAGGCGTCGCACAGTGTCAAATTTTGTAAAAAAGTGGCCAAATAACTAGTAACTCTTACTTAATAAAAATTTGCCAAATCCGACCACTGGTAAAAAACTTTCTGTATATTATTCAGATTTTTCGGTAATTTTTAGAAAGAAAAAAATCGTATACGAGCCTCCCTTTATCTTTAACCTAGAGCCTCTAAATGCAATCCCAGAGTATGGGAGTTATAAAAAGTACCCCCACTAAAATTTGGCTAAATCCGCCCACTGGTAAAAAAACTTTCTCTATATGCTCATATTTTTCGGGCATTTACAAAAAAAATCGTATAGGAGCCTCCCTTCATCTTTGACCTAGAGACTCCAACTGCAATCCCAGACTATGGGGATCACTAATAAGACATCCTCACCAGAAATTAGCCAAATCTCTTGACTGGTGTAAAACTTTCTTGTGTCTGATATTTTGCTGATGCACGGACGGACAGACATTTTTTATTTTCTAGTTTTCTGAATCAAGGCATCATAAAACATAAAAAAAATTAGTCTCGGCAATTTGACCATTTTGACCTAAATTAGGGCTTGTACTATAATCATACAAACTCCATATATAATATGGATTTTTTTAATAAATAGTAAAAGCAAAAATAGGTCCGAGAGCCCCAGTATATCTGGGATGCTGCTTTTACTATATTTTAATATTTGAAAACTGACACAAACTAAAACATTCTCTATAAGTTCACATTTTTGAATAAAAGGTAAACTAATAGATATATACAACAACAAAGATGGAAGGCCTGGTTTTTAACCTATAGTGACTCCCAATGGAATCCCACCGTATAGGGGTACTTAATACCGAGCCACACCAAAATTGACAAAAAAACCGTAAAAATCTCTATATGCTCAATGTTTATTTCTGTAAATGTATATAATATAATATACATAAATTATTATATATAGCTTAACTTTTCCTTTGACCTACGGATCGCAAATACAATCCCAGATTCAAGGACCCCATCTATAAAGTCCCCTTTTATCTTTGACTAAGAGACCTTTAATGCAATCTTAGAGTGTTGAACCACTAAAAACTCACCCTTACCAAAATTTGTTCAAATCCGTTTACTGGTAAAAACTTTCTCTATATGTTCATATTTTTCAACCATTTTTAGAAAAACAAACGTATGGGAGCCCATCTTAACCTTTGACCTAGATACTCCAAATGCGGTCCACTAATAACGTACCCTTACCAAAATTGGGCCAAATCCGTCTACTGGTAAGACACTTTCTTTATATGATCATATTTTTTGGCTAATTTTAGAAAAAAAATCGTACGGAGCCTTTCTTAACCTTTGACCTAGACTTTAAATACAATCTCAGAGTATATCATCATCATCGTGTCCTTTACTCCAAAGCGAGAGAGCATAGGGACCATTTTACCCTTTTTTCTATCTGATACCATGGTTTTCATTGACGACTATATCAAAGGTGGAGTGTTGTAAACTTTTTTTGGCCCTACCAAGCCTCGAACCCACAACCTTTTGATTACAGAGCCGTGACCATACTGGTTAAAAAAAAAAAAATCGTTCAAATCCGTATAATTGTAAAAAAATCTATCAATATGTTCGTATTTTTCGACCATTTTTAGAAAGCAAATCGTATGGGAGCCCCCCTTTCCCTTTGACCTAGAGACTTCAAATGCAATCGCAGAGTATGAGACCACTAAAAACTTACCTCCACTAACATTTGTCCAAATCCGTCTACTAATAATTTTTTTTCTTTATATGAAATATGAAGAGGGGCCATTTTTTCCTAAAAATGGTCTAAAAATATGAACATATAGAGAAAATTGTGTTCCACTGGGCGGATGTGGCCAAATTTTGGTGGGAGATACTTTTTAGTACTCCCATACTCTGGGATTGTATTTAGAGGCTCCAGGATAAAGATGAAGGGGGGTTCGCATACGATTTTTTTCTTTCTAAAAATTACTGAACATTTGAATTATATACAGGATTTGTTTTACTAGTGGTCGGATTTGGCAAATTTTTAGTAAGCAATAGTTATTAGTGGTCTCATACTCTGGGATTGCATTGATCCGAGGAATGATGATGATGACTCTGGAATTGCATTTGAGGTTTGGTTTCTCGTCACGACTTAAGAGTGTACGATACATACATTTTTTAAAGAGGAGGAATGTGAGGATGTTCAGAGAGGGTTGGTATGGTTTGAGGAGTTTAGTACATTTTGGTGTAAGAGTAGATTTTATGTGTTCCTATATATCCTGAGATTCATCCTTGGGTTTTTATATTTTGGTTTGTGTCAATTTTCAAATTTTAAAATATAGTAAAGCAGCATCTCAGTTATACTAGGGGCTCTCGGACACTAAAAGATATTTTGGTTTGCTTACCTGCAGAAAAAAAAAAAGTTTGTTGAGGAACATTGTTAGAAGATCAAATTTCCGATTGTATAACCTTAAAAGTACCCAAAAGGCTCATACAAACTTAACGGAACTTTCCGATGGCTTACGTTTGAAAAAAATGTCCTCTTGTCATCGTCATCATCGTGTCCTTTATTAGAAACCGAATATCTGATACCATGGTTTTCAATGACGACTATATCAAAGATGGAGTGTTGTTAGCCATTCGCACTAGCCATATTTTGTGATGATCATAGTGGTCGGGTTTTAAACTGTATATGAGGAACCCTATTTGTTGGTATCCTATATAGACGGACTAACGGCTTAAAGAGACTTCCGAATCACTGCGATCGCTTTTGGTTAAACACCTGCGAATGAAAGGTGATATCCCAGTTGTGAATTTTTTTTGGCCCTGCTGAGCCACGAACCCACAAACTCTTGAGCACAAAGCCGTGACGATAACACTGCTCCATGCTGACTATGATCTATAAGTTTGTTTATTAGAATATTTGCTGAACGAATTTAATGTTATTTATTATTTGTTGTTCTTTATTTTCTCAATGATATTGCTGCCAGTTTTATATTGTACAAAAACTATACCAAAACCTTGACGCTGTGTAGTTTATTTTATTATTGTTATTATTTCTTCAGTTAGCATATAACATAATATAACTTACTATATGCCTTTAATTACATATTTCTAGCGTAATAAAATGAAATAAGGTCAACGAAAAAACAATATAAAATATTGAATAAAAAAACAAATATTAAAACATTAGATTAACTCGATGTTGTACCTATACATAACAATAATAATGTAAACTAAACAAAACCCAACTTCTTTAAAAATAAATACATTTTATGTAAGTTACTTTTTTATCATAATAATTATGTATTATGTATTATGTATTATGGTATATAGAAACCGGAAAGAAATGAAATATTATTTATAAAATTATTGTGAATTTATTGAAAATATTTTCTACGCATAGTTTAATTAATCGTAAATAATTTATTTTTATTTGTTAATCATATTACTTAATAATAATTTTTAACTAAATTAAAAAAAAAAAAAAAAAAGCAGGAGGGCTGTGTTTCCCCCCCCCCCCAAGAAATCTTCAGCAAGAAACATTAGGTGAAAGACTGTTAGGGCTTTTCAAAATGTTGAAAAATGTTCGATTTAGGGGTGAAAAGTGGAAAAATTGTCCTTTTTCCCTATTTTTTTTAAATATACTGAAAACAT
>JANSTW010074716.1:0-10072 GCA_027564275.1 Diadocidia ferruginosa | reverse complement strand
TAAACACTTTGTCAAAAAGATATACAAAAAAAATTTGAACCGTTAAATTATAACTTAATTAAAGGCTTATACTTTTTATAAACTTTGTAAAATTAAAATTTTAAGTTTAATCAAAAGATGGGTAGAGGAGAGTTATTTTATAAATTGGCTATTACTTCTTCTATAGTTAGCGCTATTTGTGTAATATTCATTTCAATAAGCATACCGCTTCTTTATTTAAAGTCAACGACAAATTGGGAAATTATAAATGAGAAATCAGATAAATTTCGAGTAAGTTTTATAGATTTTTTTTACAAATAACAATTTTTGTTTTTGTAGGATGAAACAAATAAAATTTGGGCCAATCTATACAATTTTCAATCAAATATGGTTGAAAATAAATTGTCAAAAGATATACTATTTTTTTCGCGAAGGCCGCGTGAATCGTGGGGTCAACAAATTTGTTCTGGTATATTTCTAAAAAACAATACACTTGTTCAATATTCCTTATAAATACATTTAACAGAGTAGAAAATTACAACACTGCTTTAAATTATTATTATTATAGACTTATCTTGCAAATTTTAGTTAAAATATTAAGTCTTTTAAAATAAATTACTCATATCACTGTAAAAAAATAAAATGAGTTAGTTAATCAGTAATTTTTGGTAAAATCTATATTTAATTTGAAGATATGAATGTTTAGGCTGTAATCAATTAAATTGTCCAGCTGGTAGTCCGGGACCTCAAGGATTTCCCGGCGAAGATGGTTTACCTGGCGATAGCGGATTACCTGGAAAGCCTGGAGAAGATGGATTTGACGTTGAAATGAAGCCAGAAAATGACGCACCTTGTATTATATGTTTGGCAGGACCACCAGGTCAAAGGTAACACAAATAAATTTTGTGCAATATAAATTACTAACAGCTCTTTTAGAGGAATGCAAGGCGAACGTGGAGAATCAGGACCACTTGGTGATCGAGGAGAAACTGGTCCAGACGGAAATCCTGGTAAATTTGTATTAACTTGAGTTTTTGTAAAAAGGCATTATATATTACAGGAATCAATGGACCACCTGGCTTAGCAGGACCGCAAGGAGATTCAGGGCAACCAGGACCATTAGGTTTAAAAGGAGATATAGGGGATGAGGTTATTGCAGGCGTTGGGATTCCAGGGCCTCGTGGACCAACGGGATCACGTGGCCCGAAGGTAATTTATTTGTAAGAAACAATATTTAAATAATTACAAACTTAAATTTCTAGGGACCAAATGGACCGCCAGGAAAAGCTTCTCGAGAACAAGGTATGCCCGGACTTTTAGGAGTTAAAGGCGTTATGGGAATTCCGGGGGATACAGGACGTCCGGGCGAAGATGGACCAAATGGTCCACCAGGAGAGCCAGGTAATCAATTTACTAGATAAAAAAACACTTTTAGGAAAATGAAGAAGGTTTAGTAGAATTAAGTGTTAAGTACTGTTAAAAATAAGTATATATATTAAATAATTGAAAAAACTTGTTTTAGTACGTTATCTTATTTAAAGTAAAAAAGCTAGTAAATCTTCAGATTAATTAAAATATGGAAAAAGAATACACGGATTAAAAAGTGTTAATGATATTAAAAAACTTTAGGTACACCAGCGACTTACTGCCCATCTGATTGTGGAGTATCAAAAATACTTGCTCCGTCAATTCACTCATTGAATAAAATGAGTCCATCAGTGAATGAGGACAATCAATATTCAGCTACAAATAATGAGGCTGAGATAAAATCAGCTTATTCTGCAGATAATCATGGTGAATACTACAGACGTTATTCAACTTTGTAGGCCAAAGGAAAGTGTCATAAACAAAGTAAAAAATGAGAAAATCAAGACATAAGAAAGAAAATATTTGGATACTTTCATATCTTACATAAAAAATACAACAGCTTGTGAATATTAAGTTTAAATACTATTATTTTCCCTTTTAAAAATAACAATATAAAATAAATTAACGAAAATTGAAAGTAAAAAATTAAAAAACCCAACCACATCAATAATTCGAATAAGCGATGCTCCAAATTTTACTCTTAATGGTTCACTTGTATTCCTTACCGGTCGGACACCTTTATTATAATAATACATAAGCTCTTCATATAATTGATCAGCATACCGACTAGCATTTGCTAACGTCCATATGCAAACAAAAAATTCAGTAACTAAAAAAGTAAATATTTAATCAATCATTAGTTTTGATATCTAAATATCCTATATATGTTTTATTTCTGGTTCTTTTATAAATAAGACTAAAAAATTAAAATAATAATATAAAAAAATTTAACACAAAAAAGGTGAAAAACTAAGTACAATTTAGAAAAAAATAGAATAAAACTTTATTGCATTTTAAAAATTATGAAGAAAAATATAGATTATTTTATTAATAAGTACCAAGTTCAGAGCGTCGAACCATAATTTACATTTTTGAAAATGATGAAACTGGATGAAATATTTGTAAATAATTCTTTCTTGGTCACTATCATTAAATTTAAATAATTATTACGAAGTAAATGCTATAACAAAAGTCGATAAGCCAAACAAATGACGAAAAAAAGCCAGTGTGTGAAAACAAAAGACAAACGATGGATTATTTCTTTTTCACACAAGAACAGCTGTCCATTTTCCGAATAAACCAAAATCTTTAAAGTAACGAAAGAATAGTCAAATCAAAAAGTTAAGACAGTTATAAAAACCAGATTAAAATTAAGACATTTGAAAAATAAGAACTAAAAATTACACTATATTGCAGCTTAAAAAAACTTTAAGTTTCACAAAACACACTTAATTTTATGGAAAACAATTTTCCTATTTCCATGTAAAAATCAAATTGTTTTTTTAGTGTTAACTAACAATTAGATTTAATTTTTCTTAAAATAGATTTTATTAACAATTCTAGTTTTATTATTTTCTTCTTGGGTAAATGATTTTTTTAAAAAGACACCCATTAATTCCAAAGCATCCACAGAAGTTGGTGCAGAGGTGCTTGATTTATGACCAATTGCACTTTGCTTTTACTTTTTATATAACATGATTAGCCATTACTTCTTTTAATCAAATTGCAAACAATAATTGATCAAATAAAATATATTTTATTTATTTTGTCGCGAAAGCAATCAATGCCTAAACAAATACTCTTTTCTTAATATTATAGAAAAAAAGAAGCAAGGCCTTGTTTATACCGAAATAAAATTTTTTAAATCATTTTTACAAAAGATGGCGGAAAGTAACAAAAAAATGCACGGAAAAGCCTTGTTTTTTAGTAAAATTTATCAATTCAGGCACAAACCAAAGTTCTTTGTTCTCATCCCTTTAAATTTTTCCAAATGCAAAGGTGCAAACCTTCTCATTGTTTTGAAATTTAATTCAAAAATCTATTAAAACTTTTTAAATTATAATTGTCGGCAAGGCCGAAAAAATGTTATCAGGTCGAAAATCATTTAAAACACAAAATTAAAAAAATTGTGTATGTATTAATCACTTCATTTTTAAATTTAAAACACAAACATATAATCTCATTGATGACTATAACTGAATATGTATACAATTTTATTATAAAAATATGTTTTGGATGATAACTTTTGTGTGTGTGTGAGAAGTTTTGTTGCGTTATTATACAAATTTAGTTGATTAAATGATTTTATTAAAGCGTACAATAATAAAAATACAATTTATCTTGATTATAATGTAACGAAACCATATCTTGTTTTATTAAAGCGAAAAAATGAAATAAAAGTATAATTTATAATTTTGGCATAGCACGCGAATAAGAGTAATAATAATGAAAAGCAAAAGCAGTCTTATATAGCAAAATTTTTAAGCCATTTTTGTGGCGTTTTTGATTAATAGATTCTTTTATTAGAAATGTGTTTGGAAAAATGATTAATGTGTACCATCTTTCCATATTTTAGTAATTCTTTTTATTTGTTTTATGTTTTTTGTTAAATGATTTTTGACCTTAAACTTTTTTTTCTGAACAAAATTCTTCGGCTTTGCCGACAATATAATGAAAATAAAAATTTATATGAAATTTGTCGGTAAAGCCAAAGAATTTTGTTCAGAAAGAAAACCTTACGGCCCAAAATCATTTAACTAAAAATATAAGTTTTACGTCTGACTGTGTATAGGGAGTTTGTGGTCTACTTATTTGTAAACGTGAGTTGCGCTATGGTAACTTGGTATTTATAATAAATATAACGGTAATTTCCTATACATACGAAAGGATCTACTGGTGCCCTGCTACAATACAACATCAGATAACTTCTTTTTGAACTAAGTGCCTGTTGCGTTTGTGTAAGTTAAAACTTAAATTTTTTTTAAATAAAATCCACAAAATTATTATCTAAATTTAAAGTTTTGAAAATTATTTTAGATGATAACTTTTGTATATGTGTGAAGTTTTGTTGCATTATTATCCAAATATAATTAATTAAAAATAATTTTATTAAATCATACAATAATAAAAATACAAATTATCTTGACTATAATGTAACTGGAATATATATCTTGTTTTACTAAAGTGGAAAAGACGAAATAAAAGTACAATTCATACTTTTCTATATGTTATTTTTAGTAATCCTTTTTATTTATTTTATGTTTTTAGTTAAATGATTTTTAACCTTAAGGATTTTATATTTTTTAGTAATTTTTTGTTTTATATTTATAGTTATGTTTTGTTTATATATATAACAAAAACTAGACTAAATAATGAGCGGGACCTATCTCGGACAACGAACACGAAACCATAAAATGACGAAGATAATAAGAAAAACAATAACAAACCAACCAGAAGAGAGCAAAAAAAAACATAAGAGCTTATTTAAAACAAAGAAACCGCCAAAAGCGTAACATAATAAAAAAATGATTTATTTTAAAGGAAAATTTAATTCGCGTTGTTCGCGACAAATATTTAAAAAAATTAGAGTCCAAATATTGAGAGTTAGAGATTTATTTTTTTATTCGAGGTGGAACCTCGAATAAGAAGATAAGAAGGCATTTTAAGATGTTTTGTGTATGAACACAAATATGTATAAAAGCTTCAGCTTTTATACTAAGCAGTTTAAACTATTTTTGTAAGAGGACTAAGCATGAGAATATATATTTTTTTGAATAAAATACAATTTATATTTTGAGAAAAGAGAAAAAATATATATTTTTAGAAATGAGGAAATATATATTATGTTTTGCGAAAAAATAAAATATATATTATGTTTTGAGAAAAAAAAAGAAAATATACACTTTTTTGCTATGTTATATATTTAAATAATTTTTGATCTAAATTTTAATGTTTTATTTCTAAATAAAATTTTTCGGCTTTGTCGACACTGCCACCAGAAAAAAAATATAATTGGAGCGAGGATAATTGTTAAGTAAAGAGTAGAAAAAATTGAAAAGAAACTATAATTGAGAACAGTGTTGGCATTTCTTTTATTGCTTCGTAGCAGTATGGACAATAAGTTTTGATATAATGTTGTGATTTTGATCATGCTTCTTTGTACTAGTTCTGCCTGAATTCTTACCGTAACGGTTGAAGTAGTACATTTAACCTTACAATCTTCATCAATGTGAGGTTGATTAAATTGTGTAATAAGTGTCTCATTTGGAAAAAAAAAAATTTTTGTTTCTGCGTTTATTATAGGGCGTTGTTCTTTTTGTTGTATGTTGTTGTCGTTATCTAGTTGTATTTCTAAAGGATAAAGTTGATTTATTGGTCGTTGTAATATACGTCTATTTGGCATTTTGACGTGTGCACTACGGATGTGAGAATCATTGCCTTCATTGATGGCTTCAATTTGACCTAGTTTCCAAGCTGCTCTGGGTAACATATTGTCTTGCACTATTACTATTTCTCCAATTTCAGATTCTTTGTTGATTGTATATAGTTGTTGTTTGATGTCACGTTTTTGATGTTCTCTAAGTTGGGTTAAGTACGATTGTGACCAGATGTTCCAGAAATAATTTAATATTTTAGTTGACATTTTCCATTGTTGTAATAATTTAAAATAACTATCTTTTGATTTATCAACATATGTTAAATCTTTATGATCTTCTTCTAAGGGTATACCAATTTTTGCATGTGGATTTACAAAGTCTATAGGGCGTAGTATTTGAATGTCATCGATATCATTATGTATGTAAGTTAATGGTCTACTATTTATAATAGCTTCTGTTTCTGTAATAAGGTTATAGCGTCATCCCATAATAAAATTCTTCTTCCTATCGCTTGTTTATAAGATTGTTTTATCAAACCATCCATTCTTTTATAAAATCCTCCTTGCCAAGGGGCATGTTGTATAATAAAATCCAATGTGATTTGTTCTGTTAAAAAGTAAGTACGTTTTTATCAGTGAATGGGTTCCAATGCTTCATTAACATATTTGAAGTTTGTTTCAGTTGCGTTGCGTTGTCTGATATAATTAATTTGGGACATCCTTTTCGTGCAATAAATCTTCTAAGCGCATTCAAAAATGTGACTGAGTCTAGATGTAATACATATTCTAGATGAATATTTCTGGTAGTCATGCAAGTAAAAAGACAAATCCACATTTTTTGTACCTCTTTCTCAATGCAAATTGGTATTGGGCCTATATAATCCAGGCCGACATTTTCGTATGGAACACTTCTTGTAATACGTTCTTTTGGTAAAATTGATATATGTGGAAGTTGGAATGGTTTGCTTTTGTAATTTCTGCATGGAAAGCAATGTTTGAGCGCTGATTTTATAGCTGTTCTGCCCTGTGGGATCCAGAATTGTTGTCGTACAGCTGTTAAAATTTGATTTATACCTCAATGTTGTAACGTTTTATGTATGTGAAGAATAAGTAATTATGTTTCTACTATTTTTTTAAATAAATATATGGGTTCTTTTTGGTTTTTGGTGAGATTACTACTGTTGTGTAATCGTCCGATATACCTTAATATATTTTTGCTGTCGTTAATGATATTTAAAGTCTTTATTTCTTCATTAGTTAGAGGATATTGTGTCTTAATTGTTTTCATGATAATGGATTGGCTTTGTTGTATAATTCTGGCGTTTGGTACTATTGTATGCTTTTTGTTTGGTTTTATTGACTTCTTTTTATGTAAGTTCTTCTTTTTGCATTCTTGTATAAATATAAGTACATAATCTATGGTTCTAATGATTTTCGTTTATGTTGAAAAACGACTAACCTCATATATAATGCCTTGTTGTATAATTGGTAAATATTGTTGTTTTTTCTGGATCTATTATTTGGTTGTTTGTGGCTATTCTTTAGGTTCTAGTTTTAACCAATCTGGGCAGTACCACCATTTCGTACTGTGTTGTAAAGTTGTTATGCCTCTGGTTCCTATATCTGCTGGGTTATCCAAAGTTGGGACGTAACGTAATGTGGCGATTGTTTATTTTATCTCAGTTCTATTTTTAACAAATTTTAGTAATGTTTTATTATCATGTGATACAATGTTTTATTATCATGTGATAATAAAACATTGTAACCAGTGAAGTACGCATTTTAAATCACTCCATATGAATATGGGTTTTTTTTATAAATTCAATTCCAATCAATGTACCCATTAGTTCTAATCTTGACATCAATATTTGTTTTATCGGACATAGTCTGCTTTTAGCATATATAAGTTGTATCTTTTTTTAATTTTTAATATATATGCATGCGGCGTATGCTTTATTGGAGGCATCAGTGAATGTATGTATTTCTTCTACTTGAGAGGTAATATATCTGGGTATTGTTATTGAATCAGCATCCCAATATTGATGGATGTCAAGCCATTGGGATTGCAATTTGTTACTTATTATATCATCCCATTGTAACTTTTCTTGCCATAATTTTTGTAAAAATAATTTTGCGATAAGCGATAGGACTTGTGAGACCCAATGGATCATATATTCTCGCGATAATTTCTAATATCTTTCTTTTTGTATTTTGCTTTGCATCTACTTTAGGAAATATGGTTGTTAAGGTATCCTTTTCCTTGTTCTAAGAACTTTAATTCAATATTGTTTGCTTCGTCTGCGAATTGATTATCTACTACTTTATTATTACTTTGAAATTCTCTTAGATTCATAGATATGTTTGCAAAAATATTTTTTGCGGTTATTTGTGGATTGCTTCTTGTTCATTATTTGCTATCATAAGAAGATTATCTGCATATGTTGTTTAACTCTATGCTTAATTGTGTATTAGTGTCTTGTAGATGTTGTCTAATTGTTGATGCTAGAATAAATGGGCTGCTTATGACTCCAAATGGTATTCTAGTAAATCTATATGCTATGATATTATCGATTGTTGGCTCTTTTTGTAAGTCTTTAAGCCATAAGTACTGTCTCTGTCTGTATGATGTAGCTGTATTTAATGGAAGGCCTTTTCTACGTCTGCTAGTATAATTTTTTTTTCCAAAACGGAATCGTAATAGTGGACCTTTGTACATCCAATTATTAAGGCATGTTCCTTGTTTACTGGATTTCGCGCTTGCATCAAATACTATTCTTATTTTCGTTGTATTTTGTGCTTGCTTGACGACTGCATGATGTGATAAGTAGTGTAATATACCAATTTAGTTTTTGATGTCTAGTACCTTTTCAATAATGTTTTTCTCTAATTGTTCCTTTATTACGTCGTGGTATTGATTTAAAAGATTATTCTGACGCAATTTATTATGTGTACTTTTTAAACGTCCTAGAGCTAATGCAAAATTGGATGGCAATTTTATATTATCAGATTTCCAAGGCCATTGTGCACAGTACCTATTGTTGTCTTTATGTATAGTCTTCTCGAAGTGTGTTATAGCTACCTCGTCATCAATAACATGTTGATTTTCTGTTATTCCAATAGCTTCTAGTTTCCAGAAATTACTTATTTCGGATTGTAATTTATCATTGTCATTCATTTGTATGGTGTGTATAGTATATTGTTGTTGTTGTTGGCCACAGTATAATGGGCCTATGGTTGTTTCTAATATGGCTAAACCATCTGCAGTTTTTGGTACATGTGTAAGCAAATGAAATATGTAATCTGCGCCGATTAATATATCAGATTCTTTGTACGTAATTTCGAAGTGTCCATTGTTCATGTTCTGCATATATTTCAGTGGTTTGGTTATGGATTTTGCCATGACTGTTATCTTTAAAGGTTTTGTGGTTTGTTGTAAAATATCAATCTTATAAAAGGGACGATAATTTGTACTGTTTTTGTTGTCAAAAGATGTAATGTCTACCATTTTTGTTGTATATGGTTGTAATTGTAAAGATCATGTGATGCTCTGTTTCGTGTGATTATTGTTGCCTGCATAGACACAAGGGGGGTTTGTGTCTATGCTTAGTATATCCATCTGTCGGCATATGCGTTCTAATTTCCCTTGCATCTCTCTAATATCGCTTAACTGATATTACTGAATTCTAATTGAAGAATATTCTTAATTCTGTTTGGGTTTCCGTACCTTAATTTTAGTGTATCTAATACTTGGTTGTAATTGGATGATATAGCACTAAAACCTGCTACGGTACTCCGTGCTGGGCCTTCTAAATCATGTTTAGTGATGTATTTGTTGAAGTCCGTTACAAGACTCTCTTCTCCTTGTAGGAGAACTTGCCATTTTTATGGTCGTGAATTAATGGATTCTATATAATTTGTGATGAAATTTTTATGATTTCGTAAGTCGTTTTCTAATGCTATTAAGGAAGATGGATTATTTGTGTCAATAGTCTTGTTCCATCGTTTTTTTTAATCGTTTGATCAGCCGCGCTTTGGTTAGACTGATAACTCTCTGGTGTTCGGTTCAATTGGCTCGTGGCACCATGTTTGTATTGTTTTAAATTGCAATAATATTGTTTGATTGTAAAATAAAGTTGGTTAAACAGCTTTATTAAATCGTAATATAATATTTTTCGTACAATATACTTGAACAAAGTCAATATATAATATAAAAATATTCCTTTGTATTGTAGCAAAAGGAAAGTTGTGAGTTGATATCGTAATAACTATGTGATCATAATAATGATAAAAATGATAACTTTTGTGTATAAAAGCTTCAGCTTTTATACTAAGCAGTTTAAACTATTTTTG
>JANSTW010074705.1:0-10073 GCA_027564275.1 Diadocidia ferruginosa | reverse complement strand
TTGATCAAAATTTTATTTATATTGTGCAAGACGTATACTAATTGGGTGGTACATAGAGTTAAAACCGATAAAATATACAAATTTTTCAATTAAAAAAATTATTTACTTAAATTAATTCTCAACAAAAATCTAAAAAAAAAAATGCTTCCGTCTTGCAACACTTTCGCAGCGCTTCGTGCCTACACACAACATAATATTATTTTGTATACAAAAGTCTGACCTTAAAACGAAACCGAAAAGACAACAAAAACCACCTGAAACTATCTGAATATTATACGTACGTGTCTTGAATGAACTGGATGAGATTTTGTATAAGAAAATAACCGAAACAAAAAACAAATAATAATAAGAAGAGAAAAAAATCAACTGTGTATACTTTGTACTGGCAAGGCTAAAATAATTATAAAATTTTGACAAAAAAAAAAAAACAATTCAAGAACTCAAACCTTTTAGTATGTAGGCAAAGGAGAAGCAAAAACGTTTTGTTTTTATTTTTCGGTAAATCAAATTTAAAATGATTTTCGTTTTAATTTATTGTTATTATGCAGAGGCTCCCATCAGAGGCTGTAAGCTATAATCAACTTTTTGCTGTACAAAGTATTTATTAAAAAAAAATCCATTGGCGTTCTGCCGAACGGTAAGGAGGAGTTTTTTTGATGTATGCATTTGTGACTTATTTTAAAAAATTTTAGGAGAATTGTTATGAATAATAAATCTCTTTTTTCTTAAAATTATTAATAAAAACCATTCTCCTTTTCGATATTTGGTAAAATGTCGACATTTTATTAATATCGATTTTTAGGATTCGAGATTTTCAGAAAGATAATTTTTTTATATTAAATTAAAGTTAAATATAAGATATATCGAAAATATCGATACATTTTTGATATATCAAAATATATCGATTTTTTGCATATAACAAAAAATGTCGATAATTTTTCTGATAAATCGAAAAATATCGATGATTTTTTTTATTTATCGAAATATATCGATTTTTTGAATATATCGAAAATTATTGATGATTTTTTTGGATATATCGAAAAATATCGATGATTTTTCTTGGATATATCAAAAAATATCGAAGTTATTATCGATGTTTTTTTTATATATCGATAAATATCGAACAAGCCTAATATTTTTCACTGAAAACAATAAATTAATTAATTTACTTTATGTAGATGTGATTGTAATTTAAGAAATTTACATTGAAAGAACCACGTTAGTTAAACCCCCTTGCCATTAGCAAACTCGCCTTCTTTGCAATCCGATTTGGAAAAAAAATCCCATTTATTGTACCAAAAGATAATTGACCGGATGTTTTATGTATATGAAAATTACGCGAAAAACCAAAATTGCACAACAAAAAACAAAGAGCAAAACCAGAACATGTTATTAAATCTTAGATTCTGGTTGAACAGAGAATCCAATTTTTTGTTGGCGTGTCGTTTTGTTAACCGCATTTTAATCGCATGATGAGGATGATGCACAAAGTATGGGGACTTTTTTGAAAAAATTTCAATGGTATTAAAAAGGATTGTGTGGAGATTATTAAGCAGAATTAATCCTCAGCAATTAACAACTTAAAATATTTAATCCGATTTGCTGAAATATCATCATATTATCAGATCAAGCCTGATCGCAGATTTTATCCTCAAAAATTTATAACTAAAATATTTGATTCGACTTGCTGAAATTTGATCTTATGATCAGATCAAGCCTGATCACAGATTTAATCCTAAAAAAATGAATAACTAAAATATTTAATCAGATTTGCTTAAATTTGATCGCGTATGATCAGATCAAGCCTGATCGCAGATTTAATTCGCAAAAATTATTAACTAAATTATTTAATCCGATTTGAGCATATGATCAGATCAAGCCTGATCGCCGATTAAATCTTCAAAAATTAATAACTATAAAATATTTAATCCGATTTGCTGAAATTTGATCATATGATCAGATCAAGCCTGATCGTAGATTTAATCCTAAAAAAATGAATAACTAAAATATTTAATCCGATTTGCTGAAATTTGATCATATGATCAGATCAAGCCCGATCGCTGATTAATCTCTAAAAATGAATAACTAAAACTAACTAACTAAATTAATACTCAAAAATTAATAACTAAAATATTTGATGCGACTTGCTGAAATTTGATCGTATGATCAGATCAAGCTTGATCACAGATATAATCCTTACAAATTAATAACTTTAAAATATTTAATCCAATTTGCTAAAATTTGATCAAATGATCAGATCAAGCCTGATCGCTGATTTAATCAACAAAAATTAATAACTAAAATATTAAATCCACTTTGCTAAAATTTGATCATATGATCAGATCAAGCCTGATTGAAGATTTAATCCTCAAAAATTAATAACTAAAATATTTGATTCGATTTGCTGAAATTTGATCATATGATCAGATCAAGCCTGATCGCCGATTTAATCCTCAAACAATAATCAGATTTTTATGAGACTTATCTAGATAATTATTTTTAAGGTGAAAGAAAAAACTTCGAAAACAATTAAACCGTAGAGTAGGACGTATCCGTATTATTGTACAGAAGCAAAGAAATATTTTGTTCTGCTCTGGTTGCTACAGAGTACATACAGCAAAATACCTCTAGGTATAACAAAATTTGTGAGCTTCGTTTTTTCTTTCTGTTTTTTTTTTTCCTATTGGTAAAAAAGGTGGTGAAAATAATATTGAATATTGCCTGCGACGAGCAATAATAGAAAAAAAATTACATTTTAATTAATTTTAATTTAATTTGATTTGTGTTTTGTTAATTTTCTTTATAATATTGGAAAAAAAGACAAGTCTTGCAATTGTTGGAGAAACTTTGATTTGTCCACGATTTTTTTCTTCGTGTTTTTTGACTTATTTAGAATCCCTGGAATCGATTTTACGAAATTAAAATTACCAAACAAAGAGACCAAAATTAAATAACAACACAAAAATCTAAATTTAACAACTACTATTTCATGACAATACACTTAACAAATATATTTTGTATATTGCGGACACATTAAAGATTTTTTCCGTATTCAATAATATCAAATAATACATTCATTTAAATATGGTGGTAAATTGTTAGGTTAATCTGTCTTTTTAATACTAAATCTAATGTAATAAACCTTTAATTTAACTATTTCTTATATTGCGGACACATTGAAGACTTTTTCTAGACTCGTTAACAATAAATAATACATTGTTTTTTAAATATTTTTTATTTAATTTAATGTAATAAACATTTTATTCGGAATATTTCATACATTGAAGACTTTACCCCCACTCATTAATATCAAATAATAAATTAATTCTCAAACATGGTGATACATTGATGATCCGTCTTTTGATTAAAAAAAATCTAATGTAATAAACCCTAAATTGAACAATTTCTTATATTGCGGACACATTGAAGAGATTTCCATACTCATTATTATCAAATAATAAATAATTTAAACATTTATTGTAATAAACTTTTGATTCCAAATATTTCATGCATTGCGGATACATTAAAGACTTTTTCCAGACTCGGTAATGTTATATAATGAAATGACTGTCAGATATGGTACAAAATTGTTGATTTAATCTATAATTTGATTACAAAAATCTAATGTAATAAACCCTAAATTAAACTTTTTATTATATTGCGGACACATTGAAGACTTTGTCTTCACTCAATAATATAATTTTTTTTTTCTTTTTTCTTGTCTATATTCTAATAAAAAGAATTTAAGTTAATCTGTCTTTTGATTACAAAATCTAATATAATAAACCTATAATTCAATATATTTTTTACATTGCGAACAGATAAAAGACTTTTTCCGTACTCATTATTATCAATTAATAAATTTATTCTCAAATATGGTGATAAATTGTTAAATCATTCTGTCATTTGATAAAAAAATCTAATGTAATAAACCTTTAATTGAACAATTTTTTACATTGCAGACACATTGAAGACTTTAACCCAACTCAATAATATCAAATAATAAATTAATTCTCACATATGGTGATAAATTGATGATCTCTCAATTGATTTAAAAAATCTAATGTAATAAATCTTAAATTGAACTATTTCGTACATTGCGGACTCATTGAAGACTTTTTCTTTACTCATTATTATAATTTTTTTCCTTTTTACCGTCTTTATTTTAATTTAAAGAATTTATTTAGAAATCGTTAGAGAATCTCAAATTGCTATAGAAGGAAGTTCAATGCGTTATCTTGTTTTTGTCTTGTCATTATCTTATATCTTCCTCTCGTCTGTCTATTCTATTTTCTTGAAAAAAAAAATGTCCTCAATTTCTGCGTCAGCTATTAACCGATTTATTTCCTACATTCAAATGGATTTTTAATAAAATTGTTGTAGTTGTAGCATTAGAACTTCGTAAAAGTCCCAATTCAAAGACCACAACAAAAAACACAGAAAAAAGTGCGCGCGATGATGTGGTGAATTTTTGGTGTGTGAGAAATTTTTTCCTCTAATTTTGTCTGTTGGTTCGTTCGCATTTCAATTCAATATCTTCTTAAAAAAAAACTATTAAATTGATGCGCTTCAAAAAATCCAACAGGTCTTTTTCTTTAGCTCTGCGTAAGATCTTAATAATTTGCTTTTCATTGTACGTCTATAATTATATTGTTGTGTATGCGGTGAATCTAATTTCTAAAAATTAGTTATGGGGTTTTTTACGTGTAGGTAAATCGTTTTTTTTTTTCTATTTAAAAATGGACAGAGCATACTATATGGTCAGGTAGAGAACATATTATAACCAAACTATATATAGGAAGAGGAATGCTCGAGGGTTAATTAAAATAGAAATTGTATGTTTCAAACACACACACACAGAACACATTATAATTAACTCAAAAATGTAAAATGTATGTTTGCTTATAATTGCGGAAAAGCCGTTTTTCTTATTAAAATATTTTGTAATTTGTTTTGTTTGTAACAATTAAAATGTACACGCCGGAGAAGAAAATTTAAATATTGGCAGGCGCGCGCGTTCCAGAAGAGTTAAATTATTAATTATTATTATATGCAAACAACTTGCATATACAGCTGCACATCTGTGTAGCTTTTTGTACTCTGTGCTCTGAAGCTGCTGGCAGTCTCAGTCCAGCAAATCTTTTTAATTAATTTTAATTATTACAAAATCACGTATAGGTTGGGTCCAAGTGAGTTTGCACAAGCCGATTGATATATGAAAATTGACAGAATTTGACAACAAATCGATAGAGACTTAAAAAACAATGAGAATGTCATAAAAGACCATTTTATTTGGTCAGTTTTTTCATCTAAATCGGTTAATTTAATTTGTTGGCCAAAATTCTCATACAAATATCCATTCATTTTTGTCTTTTTGTCTGTAATTTTTAAATTGACAAAATTTGACAGCAAATCGATAGAGGCATACAAAACAATGAGAATGGTATAGAAGACTATTTTATTTGGTCATTTTTTTCATCTTAATCGGTTAATTTGATTTTTTGGCCAAAATTCCCATACAAATATCCATTCATTTTTTTACTTTTCTCTTTAATTTTTAAATTAACAGAATTGGACAGAAAATTGATAGAGGCTTGCAAATCAATAAGAATGCCATAAGAGACCATTTTATTTTGTCATTTTTTCCATATAAATCGGGTAATTTTAGGTTTTTGGATGAAATTTTAGCTGTCAATTTTAAATCGCTTAATTTAAGTTTAACGATGGCAGTTATAGGGTTAACTTACAGCTTTATTTTTAGAGTAAAAAAAAAGTGTTCTCTGTACACATCTCTGACCTGCGTTCAGCACTATAAAATCTAACTGCAATTAACACTGTACGTAATACGTCTAATCTTTTAATTTGTTTAAATAAAACTATTATCAACGAGGCTTACTCTTTTGTTTGTTTTCAGAACGTATCGCCTATGTACAAAATGCAATTGCTTAGACCTACAAAAAATCCATAATATACGATTTTTTCTTATATTTTCTTCTTTCTCGTTGCGGCTTTGCACTGCTTTTCTTAATCTTTTCCTTCCGGATTAACGCAATATTATGAAATTTAAATCTTAATTTTGTATTCTTTGGATTTTTTATCGTGTGTTTTGTTGCTGTTATTTTACAATCCCTAGCTAACCCCCTGCGTACACAGAGCATTGTGTGTATTGTTGGGTAATTTTTTGGCACGACAAAAGGAATTGATATTTTTTTGTTTAATTTCGTTTTTTTTTGTGAAACTTAATCATGTGTAAATTAAAAAAAAAACCAAGGAGAATAATCCTTTATTAAAACGCACGATTTTGTATATACGGGGATGTAAGGACGTGTACATAGCATAGAATCCTTATAATATATAGGTCTTTTGTGCGGTGAAATCAATATAATATGAAGGGAAATTATTGTGCACAAACATAGGAAAATCAAGAAACAAAAATTTACATAACAAGTTGTGTAGTATAGAAAAAGTGCTCTAGGGGTGCTTACAGTTTATTACAAAACATTATTTGTCAACATTCTATAAAGAACCTACGAATTTTTAATTAAATCTGCTTAAAATACTCGATAATTTTACTGAAATTTTACCAAAAATAAATTCTACCGAAATTTTAACAAATAATCTTATCACTCATAGACTAAAAGTTGGGTACAAAGGGTTAATTTTTCAAAAAATCTATTTTACAAAGAATAACTTCCAAGATAGAGGCAAAAATTCCAGCTAATAACACAAAAATCTAAAATAAACAAATCAAATTTAAATATATTACACTTATTTCAAAACATTTCCTACATTGCGGATACATTGAAGACTTTTTCCACGCACAATAATATCAAATAATTAACTGTATCTCAAATATGGTAATAAATTTTTGATTTTGTCTTTTAATTTAATAAATTTATTGTAATAAACCTTTAATTTAAAATATTTCTTACATTGCGGACACATCGAGGATTTTTGTCCAAAATCATCAATAACAAATAAATAATAAATAATGAACTAATTGTCAAGTATGGAGATAAATTGTTGATTTAATCTGTCTTTTGTCCAGGAATTTATTATGTAATAAATCTTTAACTCAAAATATTTCTAACATTGCAGACATATTGAGGATTTTTCCACACTCATATTTATCAAACAATAAACTTTTTCTTTAAAATTATGAAATATTGTTTATTTAATATATATTTTTAATTAAACAATTTATTGTAACCTTTCATTTAAACTATTTCTTACATTGCGGACACATTAAAGACTTTTCCCCTCTCATTACTCACAGAAAAAAGATATTATTATGTAGTTTATATTTTTTTTTGTGCATTAATATCAAATAATAATTAACTGATACTCAAATATGGTGGTAAATTTTTGATTTTGTCTTTTAATCAAGCCAATTTAGTGTAATATGCACCTTTAATTCAAAATATTTCTTTAATTGAGGACACATTGTGGATTTTTTCTATACCTCTAAATAATAAATACTGAACTGTATCTCAAATATGGAGTTTTTTTAATAAATCTATCTCTTGAGTATTCAAATTAAATGTTCTTGTTTTCTTTAGAAAAAAACCATAATATGTTCGTGGAATATTTGTTTTTAGAAAAAAACATGGCTTTTTCTAAGGAAAACAAAATTTTTAAGGCTGAGCGAAGAAAGGTACGCTTTGCCCTGGCCGATCCACTAATTTATTTGAGAATAGCTTTGCTTTGAATAAGACCGATTAGCCTGTTTTAAAATATTTATATATTTCAAATCAACGGTCGAAAAAAAGTAAAATTAAGTTAAATTAAATGTTATAGATTACACAATACATTTCTGACATTGCGGACTCATTGAAGATTTTTTCCACACTCAATAAAATGAAATAATGAACAGTATCTGAAATAAGGTGATTTTTAAATCTATCTTTTTATTAAACATTTTATTGTAACTTTTAATTCAAAATATTTTTTTACATTGCAGACCGCATTAAAGACTTTTACCATAGTCATTAATCTAAAATAGTAAATTAATTCTCAAATAGGGTGATAAATTGTTTATTTTGTAGTATGATTAAGCAATTTGAGGAAATAACCTTTTAATTTATAAGATTTCTTACATTGCGGACACATTGAGGATTTTTTCGTAATCGCATTATTATCTAAAATTAAACCGAGGTAAATTGAAGTATATTAGACTGTTTTAAAATATTTACATACTTTAAATCAACGGTCGAACAAAAGTAAAATTAAATGTTACAGATTTTCAATTCAATACATTTCTTACATTGCGGACACATTGAAGATTTGTTCCACACTCAATAAAAAACATGTAATTAACCATATTTGAAATAAGGAGATTTTTTTAAAATTTAATCTATCTTTTAATTAAAAAATTTGTTGTAACTTTCAATTCAAAATATTTTTTTACATTGCAGACACATTAAAGACTTTTACCACACTCATTAGTCTAAAGTAGTAAATTATTTCTCAAAAAGGGTAATAAATTGTTTATTTTGTTGTATGATTGATCAATTTGAGGAAATAACCTTATAATTTGAAAGATTTCTTTCATTGCGGACACATTGAGGATTTTTTCCGTAATTGCATTACAATCTAAAATTAAACCAAGTTAAATTGAAATATTTAATGTTTTGTTTTTAGAAATAAAAACTTCAGCCAAATATCAAAAAATTAGAATGTCTTAACTCAAATCTTTGCTGTGTTATCAGCAGCCTAAAAAAATTTAGAGATTTCATACAAAACAAACAACTCCATTTGTATGTGCACGCACAGGTAAACAGAATATCTGCTCTGCATATTATATAGGCTGCACCCATCTACACGATTATAATGGGTCTCTTTATCTTCAAAAAGAAGAATAAACACAATTTTTTTCCTAATAATTATTATTATTATTATTCATTGAGTCAAATGTAAAAATTCTTTAAGTTTTTATTTGTTTTCTTTCTTTTCAAATAAATCAGATAAAAAAAACCTTTTCGATTGTTTTGCTTGTGTGTTCCTGGGCAAATGAAATACGCGGCATGTTGTATGTATACCTACAAGAATATTATAATATTCTATTAACCCACACACGATTTCGTTTGGATTTTTAAAAGAAAAAAAATTAGTGGAAACAACTTGTTGAATTCCTGTCTTTCCGAAACCTTTTTTATCGGTAAAATGTTAAAGATATCCCAGCTATATAGTTGGGTGTACTATTCTAATTAGTTCAATTCGTTCATTTTTTCCATCGAAATTGTTTGATTTTAGAGTTTGGAGAAAAAAATTATGTATCAATTTATCAGAATATTTGACAATCAGTTTACTATTTGACAATATTGAGAGTACGGAAAAAGTCTTCAATGTGTTTTTTTCCTGTTTCCTGCCTTTTTTAGAATTCTGGGAATTCGTTTAGAAATCGTTACAGGATGTCAATATTCTGCGATTGCTATAGCAGGCCGCCATTTACTCCAAATAGTTATTTACTCACAAAGTACTGGACTTTTTCTCTAGCATTATAGGCACTTGTGGAACACCCGCATAGGTCAGCTGCCTTTTTATTTGCTCTTATCAACAATGAATTAAAATATTTGCGGCGAGTTTTCGTGTTCACCAAATTCGTTTTAATTATTTTTTTATAATTGGAACATGATTTTTCGGCATTGCGGACATTATTCTCTTTGACTATATGTATATCCGTTAACATATTTTTTAAAATTAATAAATTAATAATTATAACGTCTAACAACAAATCGTATAATTCCCATAAATTAGAAAAAAATATTTACAATTTACATTGTTTGTATACATTATTGTACGTGAGAATCTATGCGCTAGGTTTCCCGGCTGTCATGTCGCGTAATTATACGTATTGAAAAAATATTAAATTGAATTGTTTTATAGTACTGCGGGTTTGAGGTCTTAATGCACGCGGTAGAAAATGTGTGTAGACATTCCGTATAGATGACGTATAGAAAATTATGCTCGAAATTATGCTTATATTGTGCCATGCGGTTGCTATAGAAATCAGTTTAATTCGTTCATTTTTTCCATCAAAATCTGTTGATTTAAAATTTTGAAAAAATCCCCAT
>JANSTW010074683.1:0-10074 GCA_027564275.1 Diadocidia ferruginosa | reverse complement strand
ACATGAGCTTAGTTGACAAAATAACAACATTAATAAAAATGTTTTACGCTTAACTCTGAGTTTTATTCATTGTTAACATGCTATAAAAAAATGCTAGAAGTAAAGTCAAGTAGTTTAGAAGTTATTTGAGTTCCCCCGTACCCTTACCTTGGTAGCGGGCCCTCTTAACAAAATTTGGTTAAATCCGTTCGCTGGATGTAACTAATTTTTGTGTCTAGAAATACGAGGATGGCAAATATTATATAGAATTTCCTCTCCCTCTTGGATCCTCCCCAAACTTTGTAGGGTGGAAGGGCGTCTCCACCAAAACAATATTTGTTTTGGAAGTTTGCGGCGCTCGGCCCTCTTTTGGAGGAAAAAACACCTAAAGTTTGTATTTTATATAAGAAATTAAAATTTAATTAAGTTTTTTTACCAATTTAAAAAAGCAAATTTAGACATAATGGTCTGGCCTCCGAACCCCCTGTTTTTTTTAATTTTCTTATCGGAAGTCTGCCTAAAAATGTCTGTCCGTTCGTCTGTCTGTCTGTCTGTCCGTCCGTCCGTCCTCAAAATGTTGTCTTCAAGAAAGTGTTTTACTAGTAGTAGATGGATTTCGTCAAATATTGGTGGGAATCATTTTTCAGTGGTCCCATACTCTCGGATTGGATTTGGAGTGTTTAGGTCAAAGGTTAAGGCGAGCTCCCATATGGCTTTTTTACTGAAGTGTAGAATTTCCTCCCTCTCTTGGATCCTTCCCAAACTTTGTAGGGAGGTAGAAGCTCTTCATAGAACAACCTTTGTTCATGGAGTTTGCGGCGCTCATACTTCTTTCCGACGAGGAGGGGTTTGAAGTTTGTATTTTGTATTTTGCGGTGCTCGACCCCCTACAAAGTTTTGGGAGGATCCAAGACGGCTAGGAATTCTACATATTTCCGATTTTTTTCTAAAAATGACCGAAAAAGGTAAGCATGTATAGAAAGTTGTTTACCTGTAGAGGGATTTAGCCAAATTTTGGTGGAAGGGTACGTTTTAAATTATTCCATACTTTGGAATTACGTTTCGAGTCTCTGAGACAAAGATAAAGAGGCTCCCATTCTATACTCTGGCATTCCATGCTCACATGCAGAATGTGGCGATAGTCGTAGACAGTCAAGCTGCATTTTTAGCTCTTGAATCATCGATTATTATCTCAAAATTGGTAAATCCGTTCATTAAGGAACTATAAGTCATAGACGATCTTCCTTAAACTTAGTATATAGGGATGCTTAATAGTGCATTTGTTACATTTAGCTGACTTTTCGTGGAGCCAAGCAGACCTGGATTTCTTTGGTTCTCTCTGGCCACTAGGCTATAAGCATCCTTGCGGCTATAGGTTAGGGATCAAAAAATGAGTTGTCGCAGTTTATGTAATATGCACGAACCGGAGACTGTCGAACATTTCCTTTGTGATTTTCTCTGCTATCAGTAGTTTGAGACATTGAGACATCGTTTCCTAAGAAAGCAAATACTTATACTAAGGCGAATCTGCAGTATATGCTACTTGTAGTGTAAACATAAGAGGGATCACCCCACCTTTAAACAGTTTTTAAAGGATTTCTTAGTAGAAGCATTTTATTTGCCTATCTGCGAACAGAAGTGGGAACAATAGACTAAGAACTAAAATTGTAGCTTTTGTCAAGACCTTTCATTTGAATATACAAAACCTATAAAAAAATGTATTTTTGATATCCCCCCCCCCCCCAAATAAGTAAAAAAAATTTAATTTGCCTACTCTTACATTCTGTAAAGGTGTGACATCATAATATTGCATTTTAAAACTTTTGCATACAAACTTTAACCTCCTGCTTGCCGAAAGGGAGGGTTTCCCCCAAAAGTCGTAGTATAATTTGATGGTCGGGGGATTACCCTTTACAGGGTGGAGCGTATTCACTATACTGCAGTTCAGCAACGTTGTAGGAAATCATATATCCTATGATACTGTAATAAAAACTTAGTGGCCATAACATACCGTTTTTGAGATAAGGGTCCAAAAACCATAATCAGCGCTATTTTTTAAAGATAATGGCTGTAGCAGTCATTTTCAGAGGTAGTAAATTTTGATTTCGCAAAAAATCAACTTTTTGCGACATTTAACCCTTTTTATGCCTTTTTTGTACTATATATAAAAAGTCTGCATAAGCAACCGCCCAAAGACATAGGATTGCTCAGTACTCAACAGGCGAAATTCTGACAACATCCCACATGTTTGTCTAGTAAATAATTCAATTGAAACCGTAGTAATGGTTCTAGCCCAAGACCTTCATCGGTTTTTAGTGGCAAATTAATATTAAATTTCCACATATATCTAATTAAGTTCATATGCTAATTATATAAAATTCTTGCCCTAAACCATACAAATATATTATAATTAGGTTCTTATATTGTGCCCACTCCCTTTTTTTAAATTATATTTTAACATCTTACATTTATTATAAAATAATTTGAATAATATGACGATTGCGTGCATTTACTACTTTTTATGTTAAAGATTGTTGTTGTTATTAGTTGTTACCATGAATTTTAATTAATTTACAAAGAAAATCGACGGAAAAAAGAAATAATTAACTAAATATTCATATAAAAAAACGTTTATCGTATGTACGCAACAATATTAAAATTAATTAAATGTAGGTTATAAAAACTGGGTTATTATAAAAATATTATGCAGAACATAAGATTAAAGAAAATTATTAAATTGTGTTTTTCCTTTCAGAATGAAATGGTCGATCACTGGGCTGATTCATTCTATTCCTTCTTTCCTAGCTACAATGAACAGCAAAAATTGCGCAAAGAAACGTTAGCCAATAGTCGTCAGGAAGAGTATAAGAATTATTTGTTAAAGGTATAAGATGAAGTGGACATATTGTGTTTTCTTTAATTTTTAGTTTATTTTTGATTTTTTTTTAGATTAGCGAGCAATCTTCTAATGAATCGAAGCGTACAAGAGCTAGACGACATTTAATGTCCGAAAGCGATACAAAGTATGCACAAATTCTTAACGAGAAATCGCCAACAAATCGTTACATTGAAAGTGGTGAGTTTTTTTTATATTTTCAAATTTTTTAAAAATTAATTTCAACCTTAAATAGAACCAACAAATCTACGAGCAAATAGTCCACGATTAAAACTGCTAGAGGACCTTAAACACAAAACCATAGCTCTTCCAAATATCTCACCAGAAACACACAAAAATACTAATCAACTATTAGCACAAGTGTGTAGATAATTTTCTAATTAACTGTGAGATTCTCGGTATAATAAAATATTTTCTTTTAGGAATCCACACGTAAGAAAATGGAATATCAAAGAGATTTACTGAAGCAAATCGAAGAGAAAAAGCGTGAGGTGGAAAAGTTACGAGCCAAAGAGAAATTGGAAGAGGAAATGTTAACAAAGTATTATTTGTTTTTATTAAATTTTAATTTAATTTTCTAAACTCGTAAATTGCATATTATAGAAAACTGGAAGAACAATTGATGACCATGCAACTCGAAGATGAACTGAATAAGGAGAAGACACGAAGCGAACAAGTAATTTATTTTAATTTCCAAATTGTATCTCATCGAAATTATAGAATCAGAAAAGATTTCAAAATTGGGTTGAAAATATCGTGTTTTTAGGAAAAACTTGAAAATATTTATCACACGTTCGGTTAAATTTCGTTAAGACGGAGATTAATTGTCGAGAGAACTTGAAATTTCCAAAAATGTTTAAAAATAAACTTTAAACCGCTTAAAATATGAAAATATTTATTCGGTCACAGTTTCGAGACTTCTTTTATAATACAATGTGACACTGGAATTCTTCCCGTGCCTATCATAAACTATTTTGGGCCTACGTCCAAATAATTGGAGTGGCTGATGCAATACAACGGGTGAAATAAGATACAGACGCTCATGTTTCATTTAACTTAATTGTCAGTAGAGCCATTCCGAAGATAAGGACACAGGTAGGCCGAAACAGTTTTCAAATTTTTGTAAGGACCAATTTCAGTGTCATATTTTATTATTAAATCAATCTCGAAACTGTGACCCAACGTCCGATAAATATTTTCAGATTTTAAGCTGTTTAAAGTTTATTGTTAGACATTTTATTTTTTGGAAATTTCAAGTTCTCTCGACAATTTATCTCGGTCTCAACGAGAATTTAATCTCAACGACATTTTATCTCAACACTTAATATATGGGCGATTCTCCGTAAGGAAGCCCTCTGTCCATCTCAGTTTTTGAGATACAAATCTTTGTGGGTCTTAAAATGATTTTCGTACAAATCTAAATTTGGAAGAATGTCTATTTGGCAGTATGTGGAGCGTGATCATCTAACTCCACTGATGACGGATTATCCTAGAAATATTGCAACTCTTGTCGGTATGAGTAAATTGACACATCCGCTCCCACGAATAGCCACCCTCTCTATCCCCTAAAGAGTCATCCACCGACCAACAAATGTTACTTAACTTTTGTATGAAAAATATTGAAATATGTATTTATTGGGGTTGTGTGTATTCAAATGAAAAGTCTTGACAAGAGGTAAAACTTTAGTTCTAAGAGTTGTAGTTCATCGTTCTCCCATCAGTCACCAGGAGGATTTCTTTTTTTATTTTCGTATCTGCAAGCCTAAGGGGGAATGATAGACTAAAACCCTTAGAACTAAAATTGTAGCTCTTGTCAAACCCTTTTATTTGAATACAGACAACCCATATAAAAATACGATAAGCACCTCTCATTTAAAAAGGGGGGGGGGTTATCCCCCATAAGTTCACACTACAAAAAAATTTAATTTGCCTATTCCATTCTGTATAGGTGTGGAGTCAAAATATTGCAATATTTAAAACTTTTGCATACAAACTTAAACCCCCCACCCTGCCGAAAGGGGAGGTTTCCCCCAAAAGTCGTATAATTTTTTGGTCGGGGGATGACCCTTTACAGGATAGAAGGGGTGGGGTCCTATTTGGAGTATATTCGCTACTGCAGTATAGCGAATATACTCCAAATAGGACCCCAAAAAAGTATTAATTTTAAAATTCAAAATGACGGATCTAATATGATCTTATATGCATTAACTGACTTGAATAGGGTAAAAACTTGTATTTTGGGGTTTTAGAGGTCACTGATTACGAATTTAATGTAAAAAAAATAATGTATATAAAATTGCGGGTCCAATATGAGGACTTAAAAGGCATAAAACTGCTTGACTTAGATGAAAACTTGTAACTACTACGTTTTCGATGTGATTGATCCGCCATTTTGAATACATAAATTTTTACCATCAGATTCGTAATTATTTATATGCATTTCTATGTACTTTTTTGCATCCTCCACTTTTAATTTAAAATTTTATCAGGTTCGTAATCAGCGGCCTCGAAAAAAATAAAGTGAATTTTGAATTTCTGTCCGCCATTTCTATCCTCAAAAATATTATATATACCTAATGAAAGACGACATAAACTGAGAGGGACAGAGGGGGTGGCCTTTATGACAGAGAATCGTTCATATATATTTTTTGGACAAATATATTTAATCTTAAGCGATTTCAATGCTTTAATCTATTTACAGTTATTTTTGGTCATTTGAACCTATTTAAGACAATTTTAGCCTTTTAACCTATTTTAATAATTCAAAATTTAACAGAAAAATGTTCGTTCCATTTCAGGCCCGCATACACAACGAACAAAATCACATTTATCGTTTGCATTTAATCTCAAAATTAGAAAATGATCACAAATTATATAATCCGTACGCTGGTGAACGGCAAGCCATCTCGGAAAATGGCAAAGATTTAATGATTACGAAAGACAGCAGCAGCAACAATAATGACCCGTCCAATGATCACAGTTTGTATAAATATTTTAGTAAATCTGCCAGGCTGGCGGAAAGAAATGAAAATCGTCGCTATAATCGGCACAACGTTATTGAATTATCCGAAAATAATAATAACAATGATGATGAGTCGATTTCATCGAATGGTCGTCGTCGTCGACGTGATTATTGTAAGAATTGTTTAAATAAGATAAATGGAAGCAGTAGTGAGGCTGGGGACGATGATGATCGGTTTTGTTTATTTTGTGAGCAAAAACAGCGTCGCACCACTCATCGCACTCAACAAGAAGCCAACTTTTGTTTAAATTGTGGCAAACATTTACATGGGACGATAGAAAAACAAAACGGAATTTGTTCGAATTGTGATAAAAATGATTTACGCTGTGCCAATTGTAATCGTCCCATTAAATTTTGCGCAAATTGTGATTCAAAACTTTGTGCTCAGTGTCAGAGGCGAGCCGCTGCAAAAGAAGAGTCAAAGTCTATTAGGCCAAATCGTTCAGACCAACGACCAATAATACTAAATTCTACTCCAAAGGTTAAAAAGCAGTCTCCGTACCGGTCATTTGAGCTAAACTATCATGAACTCGATTCGTCCGATCACGATTTAGATATAAATCCAATTAATTCGGTTTTTGTACGTGCCGACTCAAAACCCTATTCGCTAAACGTTGAGAAATCGTCAATATTTCATCCGAACAAACGAATCCAAAGTGTTGATCACAATTTGGCCGTAAACATTCGTAACGGTGAAATTTTTGTCGATAATCAGGATAACATTGACACGATGCGTCGACGAATGAATGAGCGGTTTGAAAAATATGCTCAAAATTATGGAGATTTAAGAATGAAAAAATCGAAAGCAACTGCTGCAGAGAAAAACAATCATAATGGCGATGCATTTCCATTTCCACTGTTGGCAGAAAAATCTGCAGCAATTGTGCCAAAGAAACGGGTCGCCACAAGTGAGGCTGTACGAAGATTGGAAAGTAAATGGGAGGTGAGCTGATTTTGCAAAATTAATTGTTCCCTTCGAAAATGCAATTCATTTATGTTTCCTCTTCTATATAGATTCCAGCCGTGCAAAAGAACACCATCGAAACGAAGAAATCGACAAGAGTTCTAACGCAATTGGGTGCAATACGAAAACAATTGCAATTGGAAAATCTTGAATTGGAGTAATGTTAATCAATTTTTTTATTTTCTTTAGTTTATGGCAATTTTTGGTGGTGGGTTATATTTTTATTTTTTTAACAACATTTATTTTAAATAATTTTCAATTATCCGTCCAGGAAACAAAAAAAACATTTAAGTTTTAAAATTCGCTAAGATTTTTGTATATTTTTAAAATAAAAAAAAACTATATTTTGTATTAAATATTGCTGCGTGATTACTTAGAATTAATGGATATAATTGATTCTACATTATTATTAAAGGGCTTGATATTGAAACCCCGCAGAACATCTTAAAAAATCTATTAGAATATTTTCCTTTGTAGTTTAATATAACACCTCTCTATAGTCTTCTTAACCCAGACGAGGGGCGAAGGTTCGGGTGTAAAACTGGGTTTCGATTTTTACTATGAAAATAATTTATTGTCGCGATACTTTCTTCTAGTACTTCTAATTCCATAAACCTGCTCGGCTATCCCATTATTTGGGCTTAATTTTCACGAAATTGCGTATTGTCGAGACTCTTTCTTCTAGTACTTCTAGGTGGGAGGGGCAAAAATCTTGTTTTCCATATATTTATGGGATTTTACACTATATGAGGAACCCTATTAGTTGGTATCATATAGACGGACAACGGCTTTAAGTGACTTCCGGGCCACTGCAAACGCTTTTTAATAAACACCTGCGAATGAAAGGTAATAAATAACCCAGATGTGAAAAATTTTTGGCCCTACCGAGCCCTCGAACCCACAACCTCTGTATTATAGAGCCGTGACTTTACCCACTGCTCCATACTGGTTATGATAACTATGGAGCCCAATATTTTAATTTTTGCAATTTTTAGTAAAGATAACCTAACCACCTCTAATCCGAAAATCGAAAATATATTTTGAACATATTTTACTTACCTTCTTATGCACTTCCAAAAATGTAAAGTAGAAAATGCAATCCCTTCCTCTTACCTTAGCTAGTTTGACGATTAAATCAGCAGAATTTATCGCTCAAACTGGAAATTTTATCGATCAAATTAATTTTTTGATTCGTTCAAAATGTTTGATTTTTTTCGATCAGCTATGTAACTATGTAAAACGTTTGCGAAAGTAGCACAATAATTCAGTTAAAAATAACTGTGCAACTTTCGAATTTTAGATAGCCCTCGTATCCGAGACCCGGTATGTATCAAAATTGATATGTCCTCTGCATTGCCTGGAGTAAAGATACTCTTCCTTTTATCCACAGTGAGTCAACCAGCATACACCACAGAAAGGGTGAAAGAACAACCGCTAGTTTGCATCCCTGTGTAACCCCTACTTTCGTTTCACAGTCTCATCTATCTAAAGATGGCTCGCTGAATTGCACATGGAAACAAAGGTGGCATTATCGAACCCGCCCTCGAGATGTCTCGGAAAGCGAGCCAAGTCCTTAGAAACTGACAATTTTTCGAAAAGTTTTTGACCATTGGGCATATAGGTCCTAAAATTGTTTACACGTTTTGGGCATAATACATTTTTTTCAAAGTACATTTGCTTAGTATGTTGGGGTCTCTACTATCAGATTTGCAAATTTCGCATCGGTTTAGGAGTGGTCATCAAAGGGTTAAAGAACACGATGATTATATATTCAATCTTTCATCTCAATTTAAAAGAATTCCATTAATATGCAATTTTAAAATAATATTAACAATTTATTGAAAATGTCCACCCACAACACTTCTATAGGACATCTTATATCTATAAGGAAAGGATTTTTTGCACCAACATAAGTTTACTTTGTCGAGACACGAGTTCTACGATTCCATGAAAAGTTAACGCCATAATTCTTATTACGTTTAACTAGCGGTTTCTCTTCGCCATCAATGAACCAGGCCCAACCGTTTTTCTCACAGTGTACGATTGCCTCTTCTTTGGTATTGAATTCAACTTGTAAATTGGACAGCGGATCGCCACTAAAAACAAAGGCATTCAGATAACGAATTGAAATATTAGCAATACTTACGTTGAACTCCATCCCATCAATGGATTTTCCCATCGTTCACGGGCGTCAAATTCCATTTCCCATCTGTTTACATTGTTCGTTCCACTTTGCATGGCATTTTTCGATGGAATATAAATGCGAACACGTCTAGTTTTAATGTGTTCGCTTGGAACCCCACTAATTGAGGAAATGTTTGTCTAAAAGAAAAAATTTAAAACCCTAATTTTACAGATCAACTAAAAAATACAAACCTCAACAGGAACCGATATTAATCCGGATAATTGTTGTTGATGCTTAACTTCTTTTGGATCGGCTATGGTGGTGGAGGCATCGATGATTGGTGCTTCATTGTGTTGTGTTGCCTTTGATATGTCTTCCGCACACTTGACGGATGATGTTGAAAAACTGGCACGAATCCTGTGGAAAAAAGCAAAGCTTAACTACAATGAAATTATACGCTCGTTATGTCATCGCTGCTCATATTTTGCGCAATGAATTCGGCAGTGTCCTTGCTTTTATGGACAATTTTATAACTTTTCACAAATTTATATAATTACCATTGTGTATTTGATGGTCTCGTAAATACGCGTAGTAATGAGGACATTTTTCTAATTTAATTTAATTTCACTGCTTAAAAAATAAACAGCAAATTTGCAGTAGCGAAAAAACAATTCCAACCCCAAAATTGCGAAAATTATTTTTTTTTATATTTTTTGGGCTAAATTGTCAAGTTTATTTAAAAACAGTGTTGCCAAAAAAAAGTTTGAAAAAGTGCTAATATTAGAATATTAAAGAGCTAAAAAAGTGCTAAATATCTGTAAAAAAAACTATTATGCAAAAATTAACGACTACCGTGATTTAAAAATAAACAAACAAACAAACAATACTTAAAAAAAAATCACTATAACGACGCATCAACTATTAAGGTGGAATTTTCATTAAGCGACCGTGACAGGTCGCTGTCGTCTGTCGCGACGGCAGACGGCAGGTAGTCGCATTGCTGATTTTTACGTAACTGCAGGTCGTCAGGTACTGTCAAATCATTTTACTCATTCTTACACTGTTATTAAAAGCTTTGTATAAAATTG
>JANSTW010074672.1:0-10074 GCA_027564275.1 Diadocidia ferruginosa | reverse complement strand
TTGAATAAAATTAATGTTGAAAATTATTAATTTAAGCAACAAAAACTATTGATTTTAAGGTTTATTTTTCTGAGTGTTGATATTCATCATGGGTATTAAACGGCTGATGTTTAAAATTTTGCGAAAGTGAGGTACGTAACGCTGGAATTGCCCTATAGTCAACCAAATAATGTTTTTTTATTCAAAAAGGACATTTGGCTTTTCTCATATGAACATTTTTAATTTAATTTATTGAAATTTGATAACTAACTATAAATCACTAAAAATATATGATCAGTGCGAGTTGCTGACAACAGTCTATATTTAATATGACCGTCAAGGACAGAATGATCAAAAGTTTTCAAAAAATACTTATTATTTGTAAAATTTGAATTTTACTTAATTTTAAGTTGATTTAATTTTAATGTAATGTTTTCACAATATACTTTCAACGCTAGCGTATAGGTTTTAGTCGTTTAAATATATAGATTTGTAAACAAACAAAAGAATTGTCATAACAATTAACCACTTATTAAATCGTACTTATATTTACATTTTATATACAATATACAAACTACATATATCAGGCACGAAGCGCGAAAATTTTCTGTAAGAAAGCACATTTTGTAGTTTTATATTCAATTTTCTAAAGCACTCATCTCACGCTAGTGACGCTACACTTATCTCTTAATGTGAGAAAAATTACGTGAGAAAAAAAAAACTTTAAAGGTTAAGAAGCTTATGCAACATCACATACATAGTAGAAAATTAAAAGTACCTTGTATAATTGACATAATGTGTCTGTTACATATAATGCGTTTGAGAAGTCAATATTTTAATTTCAATACAAGTGATTTTAATTTGTGGCGTTTTAACTTTAAATTTACGAATGCGGAAAATATTTTATTTAATAAATTCATTATTAATTTCACACAATAATTGTATGCCTCCGCAGACTTACGTGCCATACATGGAATATTCGTCACTGATATACTTATGTATGTTTTTTTAAATTATTATAATATAAAGTATATAAACAAATTTTTAATCTGTCATCTTGCCCATTAAAATTATTGTTTGTTTTGTTGTTTTTTTGTACAAGAATTAACATTATATTGTTTTACAATATTTAAATAAACATTATGTCAAATTATAAATGGAATTATCTCGCAAGTATAGCATGAACATAAATAGGTATAAATATATAAGTTGTAAATAATGAGTACTTAATGCGGTCTTAAATTTACGTTGTTTATTTTATTAAGTGTGAACTGCGTTTAACAATAAAAATATTATAAATTTGTCCGACAATATTTGTCCGCAGTACATATAAAGAACAATTGTTTTAATTAATTATTGTCAAATAATTTTATTTTGAAAATAGTTAAGTTAAGTCTAGTATTTAGAGTTAAACAAATTTGATTGGTGACACGACATAACACCCAAAGCTTTAAAAAGCTTAAATCCGCTAAAATCACACTGCTAAAAAAAACGATAATATTTCCCTTCTAAAAATTATAAACAAAGCAATGGGTTGGCTGCTATAACGTGTTTGAGAAATAAAAAAGTTTTTAAAGCTTTGGTCAGTAATTCAGTATGTCTATGGGTGTTATCTCGTGTTACCGATTATTCTATACTTTTAGGTTTTTGACAAATAAATTGAAACAAATAATAAGGATATAAAAAAACCAATGTAATTCATAGGATTTTGAGGTAAATTTATTTTAAACATTTTCCTCTAATTTCGTAACATTTTTATGTTCGCGAAATAGATTTTCATTTCTGGAATATAAAATGATTTATACATATAAACGCATGTAAACATCAAAATTTAAAGCTTTGTCGGCTGTACAATAATTTTAAATTGTATAATAATTTATTGTGGTGGACAACAAAATCTAAATTAATTTCACACAAGTCTTTAAAAAAGATAATATTGCATAAAATTTGCTTCCTAGTCTTTGTTCCACTTAAATATATTAAAAGCTATATATCTATATAATATATAAACTTTAAGGCATATTTATATATATAAGATTAAGATCAGATTTTTGTATTAATAAATTTGATAAATTGCATTAAATTTTTGCATTATTGAAACAAAAACCTCTTTATTTTATTGCGCATTTAGATATAATAATGATCAATCGCATATTGATTTTTATTATTGATATCGATTTTCCTAACAAAGCGAAGGAGGGAGGGATCCTATAGTGGCGATCATTTTCCCGTGACCTATTAAATATATCACATATACTTATGTCACAGAATAAATATAGATAATTCAGAATGGACACTTGTGTGTAAAAACACCGTAGCTTGAAAAAATTTGGATTATCGTCCTTTACGCAACAAACTATTTACACGTAGTGCCGGTTTAAGCTAAAAATGTAATTACGAAAATCTGTCAAAAGGTAAACAAAGGTATTTGAGCGGGAAAATTTTACACTACCGATAAAAGATTTTAGTGTTGCCATAAATGATTTTAGTATTACTGCCGTAAAAGTATATAAAAGTTTCGCCTGACAATCAGCCATGTTGATTATTATTTTTTTCCACGGGAACCTACGAATAAAAAACAAGCTACTGACATATGTAATAGGTATGCTTATGTATACGCGTAAATAATAAAATAATTTGTCCAATCTTGCGATTTTAATTTTACTAAAATAGTAAAGGATAAAATGACATTAAAGTGACAAGAAAAGCTTTATTATGTAATTATGTAATTATTACTATGTAATATGTACACACATTTTCATCGCGCATCTGTAATAAAAAGCGATATACCGCAGCTAATCTCATTTAAGAAGATGCGTAAATGTTTTAAATAGAATGAAAAAATATACGTTTGAAACAAAAAAAAACATTTTTTTTGCCATTTTCCACATAAACACACAAATCTCCATCAAAATCATTTATATATATGTTATCATCTAGATATATTTTAGACACCCAGCAAAGAATATGCACCTGTTTCTAATATTAGCCTATAATATGTTTTCTTTCTTTTATATATTTCAATAAAATAGTCAGGGATCTAATGTTTTATAATTTGTTTTTTTAACAAATTTATATATTTTTCTGGATTTAATTTAAAATTTTCCAACTTACCTGGAATCTACACCAAAGCTCATTGTAGCGCAACTTTTTTTCTTTTATGGCTTTTCTTGGTCCATAAAGTAAAAAATTAAATTGAGTTTAATATTTACATGAATGTATCCTCAAATTTTTATTTTTAGGTCTTTACGTTAATATACAGCGCTAAATTCGACCGATTTTTACAAAAATTTACTCTCATAAAATGTTGGAAAAAACTTTTTTCAATTTTGTAAAAAAAAAAAATCTGTCAAACCTTGTACTGTAAAATAGTGTAAACATACAAGCAAATATTTAACAAAATGTAATTTTTAAAAACATGGATCAAGCTATAGAGATAAAAGGAGAAAAAATTCGCAACAAGTTGCTCTGGTGCAGTTTCCAGGTTAGTATAAATAAATGGTGCAGTTTCCAGGTTAGTATAAATAAATAAAATAAAACTATAGATAAAAAACACTTTCCCTTAAGAAGTTTTTGTATACTTTTATCTATTTACGGTTAGTATAGAATAAATAAGTCTTGTAATCGCGATAAAATTTTGTAAAATAGAAAAAAATAAAAATATTTTTTATTTACTTCTTTTTGAATTCTGGACCGAAAAATGCAAGAAAAATTGTGTCTGTCCGTCCGTATGTCCGTCCGCACTATAAAGTACATAGAAATAGAAAGTTCTATAGATGAGATATGATCTTGAAATTTTTTGGATATGGTTTTTTGGTGTTCTTATTATCTGCTATTGAAAATCTTAAATTTGATTAACAGGAACGGGTAGCCTCCATAAAAAAATGGGATAAATGAAAAAAAAAATAAAATCACAACGAAATAGAAAGCTCCAGATGAGATACGATCTTGAAATTTTGTAGGGATGATTTTTTAGTCTTTTTATTGTTTGGTATTGAATAAGAAAAATTGTACTTTTCAGAAAAGGGTAGCTCCCGTACAAAAAAGTTTAAATTTAGTATACACAAACAAATAGTACACATATATGCTACGATCTTTATATGTGGAACGGAATAGGGATATTTTTGTGGTGTTCTTATTATTTTGAATAGAAGTCAAAATAAATGAAAGTTTTTTCCATCTTTCGTGTGATAATGGTAACAGAATTTTTAAGTTTATATTAAAATTTAATAGAATGGCATTTAGACACCCAACTAAATAACGTCAAGTAAATTAACAAATTAAATGAATCGCAATTTAAAAAAAAGCAATATATTACGTTGCACTAACAACACGTCATTTATCTGAAACACATGTGCGGTGCATGCGTTTTTCTTTGCATTTCGTACAATAAATAATACACAACCTTTATAATATATAGAAAAGAAAATCTTTTACTTATATCTTTCACAATTACGGTAATATAGTAAATTTAATTATTTACAAAAAACGTCTCTATAAAAGTAGGATTGTATATCAAAATATTATAAAGGTTATAAAATGCGAAAATATTCTGTATATGATCGCTTTAACGCTCGAATAAAAATTCTTCTTTCAGAATTTTACCCTATTCAAGTGATTTATGATATGGTAAACAAAAAATACTTTATATTATTATAAATGACTTAAAATTGTAAAAAAGAAAGAAAATGAAAATTATAATTTTCTTCATTATGTATATTCATTTTGCATAGTAATTTAGTATATTATAATGTGTACTTGCAAGTGTGAGCTATTTTTAGTATAAATATTTGAACATTATTTAACTAATTTTTATTTATACGGGATAGTAATGTTACTATTTTTTGTGCAGTGCATTCTAAAAAATATTACTATAAAATGCAGAGATGATCTCGCGATTCAAAATTAATTTTTTATATTAAATTGCGAGGAAAAATTTGTCCATATGTTGGTACACTTCAAATTTTAATATTTTATCTGTTCTTTTATACCGCTAGCAAAATAAAACACGTTGTCGACACATTGAAAATATAATCGAATATTTTTGATTGATGAGTTGTATTATTTCTCAACAAAAACATTCAATTATAATATTGCATATACAAGCTGATAAGAAAACATTGAAAAGTCGTCTTTTTTAAATTACAGTTTTTTTGTAGAATATGTCGTTTATGATCACGTCTAAGGCCTAGTTTGTTTCTTTGCTTTATACTTCATCAGCCATGTGAAAAACTTTGTACAGCTTCTTTGTAAAACACTTTTTTCTCATTAAATTTATTTCTCAAAAGTACAAAAAAGTACGGTTTGCTCATATCTGATTTATTTTAAAAGAAAAATTAGTTTTTGTTTATATTTTAATTATTTAGAAAAATGAAGCACATGCATATTTTTGATTTGGCTATAAAATATAAAGTATAAGAATTAAGAATGACTTTTCACATATTTATCTATGTTGTTTTGAATTTTTAGACATTTTTAAATATAGGTCATCTTATATAGAATTAAGAAAAATATTTTAAATTCTTGTATATGCAAAAACCAATAGCCACGAATATAACATTTAGGAAATTCTTTAGATACATTTTTCATTTATATAGTTGTATAAATATTTTATGCTCGGTGTCCGACTTTCAAATATTGTTGTATAAATAGAAGAAAATTTAAGAAATTTTTTGGAAAAAAAGAGAAAATTACTTTGACATAATAATAGTTATTTAAAGTGAAAAACAATCACCAATTTAGCGATAGTTTTTCACTTTAAAAAACACATCATTTAATTGGTTTTTTTTAAGAAGATTTCTGAAATTTTTATTGTAAAATAGTAAAAGCATGTATATTAACAAAAAATTGCAAAAAATATAAAAAAAAATTTATTTCCATTAAAATTATCTAACAAAATACTACGGAAATAAGCTTTAAAAAGCTCATGTTTTAACTGTCAGTATGGATCAGCCATACTGACGATTGTGACGCAGATCCGAAACAGTTATCTAATTTTGTTTAAACATAAAGATTATAGATTTTGGTCTATATGTTACTCTCAATTGTCACATTTTATTATAAAATATGTCTCTGCAACGACAAACGAATTTTCCGATATATTTTCAAGTTTTTGATTAATTTAAAACAATTTATTTCGTAATCGCTTGCATATATGATAAATTTACTCATGCGATACATAGAAATATTTACAATTTTATTGCACATTTTTTGAAAAAAAAATTACTCTTTTTTAATCTCCATCCAATTTTACACAAAAAAGAAAAATGACTTAATTTATTATACGTTTCTTAGGCGCACAATATACACACTCACTCAAGAAGTCTGAGACATTTTTTGCTTCACTACTTGCGGTAGAACATAAAAAAAAAATAATCAAGAAATAAAATTTAAATTTTATTAATATTTTTTTAATTTTATTGCTTTTTTATACCAAAAAAGAGTGGTTTGTTTATACAAATCTGTGTACACATGTAGATAAATTACCTTTTTCAAAGGAAATATTATATGTTTGCTTTGCATATATTTATATAAAATGTAAGACAGCTCTTCAAATTCAAATTACCATTTCATGTGAGTTGCGTATGAAATTTATTAGGATGGGTCGTGGACAAGAAGACGTAACGTTTTAATGTTTGTTACAAAGGATTGATCTTGACTGATCTTTTATATGTCATTTTTACGACTTTTTGTGTTCAGATTTTCTTTTATGTTTGAGGAATTTAATATTTTTATATCTATAAAATGTAGATTAAACGAAATTGCATTTTAAATAAAATAATTATTATAGGTAACACAAAGCTATGATTAATTTGTTTGTAAATACAAAATTAAGATAAGATTCACAATAATATACAGAGTTTATAAAAAATTACATACATATATAATTTAATAATTATTTCCCCGCAGTTTTGAAATTATCATGTGTGAAATACAATATGCATTTTAATTACATTCAAAAAATCCAAGTATATAAATGTATAATAATATTTAAAAAAAAAGTTATTTATGAAATATTTTATATATAATAAAAAAATGTCTATATTTGAAGGCATCCTAATGTATACTAAGAAAATATTTATTTTTATTTATTTACGATTCTCGATAACTTAAATGATATATGAGTAAATTATATAGCCATCATAGGTGATGAAAAACAAAAAATTAAAAATAAATTGCAAAAAAATGTTTGAATTTTATTAGATTTCAGTACGGTGCTGACAAGACAAATCGTAAATAAATTAATACAAAGTTTATTTTTATTAGGTGAGAATTTTTAAACTTTATACTCATTTTTACCTATATAGAAATATCGTTTATTTTACAATATTTAGTTAATTTTTATAAATAACTCAGTAAATATTTTTTTTATTGCATAAGTAAATAAAAAAACATTACTGAGTTAACTATTTCTGATAATAATAATAGTTTAGTGTTCGGAAATCGTCAATCTTAAATGAATAACATTTTTAAATTATTTAAAATTACTGGTAGCATCCCAAAGGTTTATTTTAGCACTAAGCAATTTTGAGGACAAAAAATATCTAATTTATCATTTTCTATAATTCTTGCATACGAACTTTTTTGATGAAATTGTAAGTTTTCGAGATATGGTCAGAAATAAAAGAAAATTACCACACACTTAGCACATATATACACAATTTCATAAAAGCATCTAATTTTAGTGACCTGACATAATACCCAAAAGCTTTACCTTTTGCATAAATCACACGATAACTTAATTTTTGTTTGTGTATTTACTAAAAACTGCTAAAAAACGATTAAATTTCCCTTCTAAAAATTATAAACAAATCGATAGGTTTATATATTGGCTGCTATAACGGGTTTGAGAATTATAGTCCAGTCGGTAGGTATTTTTTGCTTGCAAAAATCAGGGAGAGCTGAGTTTTTGCAATTATGTTCAGGTAGGGATCTTATTAAAAACCCTAAATATGTAAACTCGGGTAGCCGCCGCTAGCGACGCCATCTTGGATTTAGTAAAAAACCATTTTTATTGCCTATATCTCACTTTTTATACATTTTACTGTTAAAGTCAATATTACAAAGTTATAGGTTTTTAAATTTTCTACAACATATTTTTCTCAGACAATTAGTTTTTAAGTTACTAAAGGGTAAAGCAGAGAAATTTTCTGCAATTTCTGAAGTTTTACGTTTTCTTCCCATACATTTTGAAAAAAAAAAATTATTTTTATGGGTAAATCTAGAAGAAAAAAAGTTTTTTAGGTAATTTTGAGGTCGCTGAAGACGAAAATCATATTTATTTTTTTAAGAAAAAATTTCAAACAACCGTTATGGGCTGTGCAAAATACATGTTTTTCGGCACAATTTTCAGTTATCGCCAGATATCTCCAGAACGACATATCTGAACAACCTAAAAAGTATACTGATTGATAGGTGTGTTTGTTTTGTTTGTAAACTTTAGTGTAATTTGAAAAATGTATAGAAAATAATAAACTCTCTGCTTTTATCTTTAATAACTTTATGTCTAATTATCCGAGGAAAAAGTGTTGTATGCAGAAGTTCTAGCAAATTTACGAACCTATAACTTTGTTATATTGACTTGAACGCGTAAATGTATAAAAAGCGAGCTGTGCCCCCCCCCCCCAAGAAATCTTCAGCAAGAACATATTATATTTTAGGGACGAAAATATTGGATGAAAGACTGTGCAATTTAATATTTTTCCAAAAAAGTTTCGCTGCGCGGCAAATTTACTTTGATGCTTATATAATACGACTAAAGAAACTCTATACCTATTTTCGCTTAGTAATACAGATTTTTATTAAATGGTCAACAATCTGTTACAGTTAAATTTTTGAGAAACAAACTCTTGCCCCATGGTAATTTGAACGACCACGTGGCAGGCAGCGAATATCTTCTGCTTTAAATTAAATATCCTTAAGTAGGAAATTTGAGCAATTCTATAAACTACAGAACCTTTGGATAAGTTTATTATATTTTTCTCAATATCGCCGATTTTTTTTAACTATATTTATGTCATTTTACTGTCATAACTGCAGAGTAATAATTAATAAATTATAATTTATATTAAACTTTTTATATTGTGAATCTCAAAAATATAAGTTAAGCAGCGATGTTCAAATTATTTTCTGTTATCTATTTAACTTCGCCAGCGATCGGACTAACTCTATACAAAATGTTATTACTAACGAAAAGCGGTGTATTTCCCTATAGGCCATTTTATATGCCTAGCCCCGACTCAAGGGCGCCCCCAAATTATAAAATTATACGCATATATTTTTAATATTATTAATGTTTTTAATTATTTGAAATATATATATATAGACAAGTTCAAGATCCAAGGCCCCAATTTCGTGTTTTACGATATTTTATTTCAACAAATTTCGCTGCGCGGCTATTTTAATTTAATAATTGTGATCTCTCTGTTAGTTATTCCGATGAAAAGAGAATACAGGTTTCTAGTAAATAGTCAAAAGAATATTTTAGTGATGCAAATTCAAATACCAAGGAAATTATAATACCCACAAATTATAAAATTTCTGTTTTACTATTACGATATTTTTACCAAAAAAAATTTCGCTGCGCGGCACTTTTACTTATACAATTGAGAAGACAAGGACAATACATATTTTTATAAAACAAAAAATGTCGGTGATATATTTAAGAAAAAACTAGCCTTTGGTATGTTAGCGAATGAATATTAATAACACTTAACAGGCGATTATTAGTCATGTTTTACCGTTTTTACTCTAAACAAAAATCAAACCTGGCCAGGAGGCCCTTAATTTTTGATTTGCCTAGGACCCCAGAAGACCATAATACGCCGTTACTAACGACCTAAAATTGAGTTACATACTATACATTTAAAAAAAAAATCTTGCCCCCCCCAACAATTTCTTGAAATGACGTCCCTGCTTTCAGCCATACAAATATGGGAGAATTTTTCATATCTTTGTATTAGAAGTACTAGAAGAAAGATTCACGACAATAAATTATTTTCATATTAAAAATAAAAGTACTATAGTTGGGGATTATTTTCCTATACGTTTTGATGTATGAAAAAAAATTCGCCTCTAATTGTTGTTGTTGGTACA
>JANSTW010074671.1:0-20043 GCA_027564275.1 Diadocidia ferruginosa | reverse complement strand
CAAAATCTTCCAAATTATATTTTCGTCCTACTTTAAGATTAAAACACGTAATATATATATTAAATTTAGTGCTATTACTAAGTTCTTTTACCTTGTAAATATTTATATACGAATAAAAAAGCTAAAAATAAACAAACACGTAAGACTTATTAAAATTAAGTTGAACTAAGACTTAAAAACTATTTAGAAAATAAAATAATGTACTATTATCTATTAAAATAACTCTTAGATTATCTCGGAGTTATTTTAATTATTTATTTTAGAACAATATAATTTTTACTGACAATTATTAAGGAAAATATTAATGCATCTTATCTAATAAGTAAAAATTTATTTTATCAAAATAAAATTTTAAGGTTCTAAAGCATACTAAATGCAATGCTAATGTTTCATGCTAATGTAAATTGCATTTTTGTAATAAATTAATTGTTACATTGCAATGCAGTTATACTTCCTAAAAACTATAGTGCAATTTTTTAACTATAGTGCAAATTTTTTTGCAAAAAAATAGGAATTTTAGTACTGGGATTAATTTAACTATTTTTTTATAGATTGAAAACAAAAAATCTAAAGGAAATCTAGAAAAAGACAAAAAAAATAGTTTAGAAAAGTGTAGTCTACTGATGAATGGGCTACATAGTTCCATATATCCCAAAAAAATGCAGGCTATTACATTGTCTTCAATGTGTTTAACTTCAAAATAATAATTTTAAAGTTTAATAAGTGCAATTTTTATCTTTTTTTTTTGTTTGAAATTAGATCTTAATATAAATGTTATTAAAATATATTATCAACGTTAAAACTTTATCTTTCTAATCTAAATAGCACAAAAATATATAAAAAGCAAAAACAGAATCTAATAAATTCTGTAGTAAATAGTGTAAAAATAATACGTTTCTTAATTGGATTACCGGGTAATACGAGTGAGGTAAAGATAACAGTTATATAAGTATATTCAAAACTAAAAATATTAAAAATCTGTTTTACTATTTTATTAAGTTTAAACATGTTTAATTAATAAAATAAATGAAAGCAATTTATTTAAATATACAGTTAGTATTTTTGTTTATAAATAAATTTATAATATTGTTTAATATAAGATGTCGAATTTTTAGATAATTTATTTAAAGTTTTAGAATAAATAATGTATTGTAGTTTTTAAAATTCAAAAAAATAAAGAATATCCAAAAAAAAATAGGAAAAGATAATTAAATAGAAAGTAATCTGCCGTAGCGATTTTTTGAGCGTCACAAAAATTCTCGGAATATCGAAAAAAACTGGAATATTATTTGTGTTTTTGATATCTTTAGAAAAAATGAAGGTGTTTTCTTTTTTAATGAAAGATCGGAACCTGTACACTTAAAAGTTCTGTAAAAGGTCTTAACGTAGTAGATTTGCAATCTTTACGCCAAACAATTTGCGTATCAGCAATAACCAAATTTAAAAAAACTGTTATTGATTGGTTTATTGTTGAAAGACCCAGTGCTTGACGTTTTTCAATTCAACTATTTAACTTTGTTTGGGGAATCTCATTGAAATATTTTATATCATCTAAAATTTAGTTAAATAAATTATATTCTCTATTTTTCACTCTCCAACTTCTCTTAACAGTTTGTATATGTGCTCTGATGTCCGAACCGATGAAATTATTTTTATAATTAACTGTGAGATAATCTGTGCTTGGTTTGAAATTTCATTATATACTTGTTATTTACTAGAGATTATTGTTGTGCCATGAATCATTGCATTATTGATAATTGGCATTAAGATGATCGTATTACGATTTTAAACCACTCTTTTGTTCCTCCAAAATTCAAACGGTATTATTCTCTTGTTTTATGAATAAACTCTTTTTATTTCAACTGTTATGTTTTGATCTATCAATCACGACTGGATTCTGTGATAATCGAGATACACAAACTTCTTTGAAATAATTACTTAAATTAATGTCAGCGTTGTCATCAACCTGTATTTCACGTTTAGCAAATTCTATTAAAATTATATCTACTGATCAACGGTGAATAAATAAAATAGTTATTTAAAGAAAGCTTGAACTTACTAAGTTGGCTTTGTTTTGTAAAAACTTTTCAGCAATAGCTGGTAATTTTTTTTCAGTTATAAGTTTAAAAACAATATATGAAATTTAACACATTCTACACATATGTGAAACAAAAAGCCTTGGCCCGAAAGGTTCAGTTTAGTACGTTATGTGTTAAAAAATGAGTTTATCCAACATAAAAAAGAATTTTTAATTTTTTAAATTAAAAGTTGAAAAATACTAAGTTTTATTGAAATTTATATATTCGAGATTGGGCTTGATACGTTATGTTTAGGAAATTTGACATTCAAAAATTGAATTATGTTATATGAGCCTTTTTTTAAGCCTAAGCCAATTTTATTTTCTACGCCTGCACAAAATTTGTGCGCTTAATTTTTTTTGCTGTTTTCAAAAAAATTTTTTTTTTTTTAATTTTTATAAAAATGTAATTATCTCTTAAAAAAATTTATTTATTAGCAAGTCAATTAACGTCAAAGGTGTAAATTTTAATGAATAATATAAGTACATACACTAAGCAAATTAAAATTAAAATGATGTTTAAAAGAAAATTGAGTCACAATTTTGTTTAAAAAAAAAAGAAGAAACTCATTTTTATATGAAGTTATATTTAATGATATTATCAATAATATATTGTAATTAGTCATTTAGTTTTTTTTTAACGCAATTATTTGAATTTAAAGTTGTTGTTAATTTTATATTTTTAATTATTGATTAAAGTGCTTGGAAAAATTCATATTTTAGATGTAATTATTTTTAAAACATTTTATTAAAACAAATAATTATAAAGCTTTTTATATCAAAAATATTTTTGTTTACTTAGAATTTAAAATGAAATGACAAAATAATAAAAACGTTTCTTAGGTATTGCTTTTCCGTAGTAAACATAATTAAAATATACAAAAAAAAAGTTTTTTAATGATCATATAGAGCTATGTAAATTTGATTATGTGAATGTATTCTATTATAAAAATTCATCGAATTGATTCATTTTATTTGTAGCACTCATTCGATGAATTACAGCGTCAATATCTCTTTTATTTGTGTTTAATTGTATATTAGCATGTGAATTTTTTTAAAAATTTTGCTGAGCCAAGTTTTTATTTAATATATGACGTTGAGATTCCTCTAGCTGCTTTAGTTTAGCTTTAATAAAAAGATTATTATCCAAATCCGGTATAATGCCGTAACATTTTTCAAGACAATTGGGCGAAAAACAACAAACTTTTTCATAAACATCATTTAGTGAAATTAAGCCAGCACACGCTTGAACTGAAATCCCTTCTACATCATATATATGTTTTATTTGATTTTCACCTAAGAAATAATAACAAAATAATTATTTAATATTCAAAACAAAATTCTTTTTAAAATTTGGCACAAGAAGAAATAGTATACTAAATTTTTTTTCCTTAAGAATTTTTCCTTTTAACCTTTATCGGAAGCCAATTTTTTTCTTATGGTTTGAAAGTTTCTAAGGGTCTTTGAGGTCTTAAAATTCGACTTTGGTATTAGTTCATCCATCATGTTCCGAAATCACATTCAAAAATGAAGTTTAAACATATTTTATGCCAAATGCGCATGCTTTTAATGGTATTTCAAACCTTTTATCATAATTTTTTTTATTATCTTTGAATATAAATTTCGTTAGTTGCTTGAAATAAAAAAAGCATGCACTTTTGAAATAAAATATATTTAAACTTCATTCTTGGATGCGAAAGATTTAAAAAATTTTGGTAAAAGATTTTTTGTTTTTAACAAATAATTTGACCAGAAACTAAAAATCAACTTTAATTTTTAACAAATTAAATAAAATGTGCATTACCACGAATAAATTTAGAACCTCGGAAGCAAGGCCAAAGCTGGTCTGGATAGGAGCACATTTTTTCAATTCTTTCAAGATAAATTTGTTTACAATCAATATTTGAATCATCGTAATATTCTACCGGATTTAGTTCTTCTAATGAAGCCCGTCTAGACATAATAATTGTTGTTAAATACTTTGAGCTTAGAAAAATAAATGAAATTAATTTAATGTTTAATATTTGATAAATTGAAAACATTTTGTAATATAATAATATTTCTAAAATTTTTTATATAAAAGGCTTCTTAAATGAAATAATTTTATTTATTATAAAATTTTAACCGTAGAATAAACTTGGATAGCATACAATATAAAAAACCAATTGTAAATTGTAAAATCAAAATTAAAATGTTTTATAGTACTTTTAGCTTAAATGCTTGCATTCAAATCTTAGAAATTTATAGAGAAAAATATAAAGCCAAAAGAAAAACAACTCTATACTAATATTATAATCAAAAACTAGTTAAACTAAACATAGGAATAAAACACAAAAAGCTATAGCTAAATGTTAAATGTTAAATTGTTAATTTTTTGCTGCTTAATACGTTTATTTATGTTTTATAACAAAATAAAAAAGATATAAAAAACAGACTATAAAAAGGTTTTCTACTCTATTATTAATAGTTTATTTTAATTCATTATGCTTACCAAAGAATTTATTATAGAAAAGTATAAAGATTAAATAGCTTTAAAATACTTTAACACGCATATACAATTAACTTTTATATAAATAATATAAAACTATTCATATTTAATCAAAAAAAAAACTTTTTTTTTTGTAAAATATTAAATGCATTTGCGTAAAGTTAATTTTTATTTGAAATATGTAAGCAAAAAATTATGCTTTTCTTTTTAAGAAAAAAAAAAGTTTGCGTTTAAAGCTTATATTTGAGCTTAAAGAATTTAAACATTTTTAATATGTTATTCATTGTAATTTCTTGTTTTGAAAGTGATTAATTTGTTGTCTAAATAATGGTTATAATATAAAAAAAATAAAAAGGTATCAATTAGTTACGCAATTTAAAATATTTTAAAAAAAAAATTCTTTTTTTATAGATTGCATAAAAAAACGTTAAAGTAAAAAAAATATGCCAAATAATTAATAAACAAACATATTTTATTCAATACCAAAAAGTAGATTTAAAAGTATAATATACTAAAAAAAAGCGATATTAGAATTTATAGCATGTAGTGTATTTTTTAGCTAATTTTGATTAGTTTAAATTTAAATCATAAATTAAATATAAAATGTTTAAGCATATCATTTTTTTTTAAAGTATGCTTTTAACAAAATGTAATTTTGATACTTGTATTTCAGCTACTTTGCAAAAATGCAATTCAAGGGAAGAGGATAAAAGAGAAAAGTAGTACTAATCGTGCTTTTTTAACTCTGTATTTTTGCAAATATATGTAAAGAGTCCAATTTTAAGGAAATTTTATACCCGCAGTAAAAATTATGCTAGGCGGATTTTTTTATAACAATAGTTTTTTGGAAGAATTTATAGGAAAACAAAGTTTTTTTGTGTACTGTTTTTTTGGTTTGCTAATATTTTAATACCTATTATTGCAACCTATAGCTTCCAGCATTACAGTCATATCGGACTTGTAAAGAGATTATTTGTGCTAATCAACTACAATTTACCTATAGTATAAATTTTGTAGATTCAAAGAAGCGCACAAATTTTATAATTTATACTGCTTAAAAATAAAATTGTTTGAACTTTTAACAAAATTTTAGCTTTCAACTCTGTCTTGTACTTATAGAAACACTTATACACGCTATTTTTTACTTTAAAGTAATTTTTTCTTAATTATGTTAATCAGTATGTGAAAAAGTATTTTTTGACTAGAAAATAATACGCCAAGATGTATATTAATAATTTAAACAACAATTACAATCAAAATTTAATCTTCTTTAAAACTTTATTAATAAAAAATAGATACAAAAAGAATGCTTGTTTATTTAAATGAAAAGTAAAATATAAAAAGCAGTGAATTTTGAATAAACTCTAATAATAATTTAATAGCTAAGATTGTAAAATTATTTTAAAATAACAATTTTTTATGTATAAGTTAATAAGTAGTTTATAAGTTACTTTTTTTTAATTTTTACTAGTTATAATGTATAAAAACAAATTAAAAATTTATTAAGTTTGCAAAATAACAATTTTAAAACATATTTTCAAATTTTTTTTCAATGTTAATCAACATAGTCCCTTACAGCATTCTTTAAAAATTGATCTCGAAATACGTAATACTTTTTTTGAAGTATTTTTGATGTGATAAAGGCATTTTGTAAAGTTTCACGAATATTCGCATAATTGTCAAAAAATTCATGCGGACGAATTCCACTAACAAGACGTTTTTCTGTAAAAAGATTATTGCTTCCAGTAGATTTGATTTCAATATTATACGCATCAAAAAGCCTACTATAAAATAAAGCTTGCATAGTATTTTAATCAAATTTTTGACAAATAATGTATTCAATAAAAAAATAAGACCTCAATTCAACATCACAAGGCTTTGAACCACGCAATTCTGATGTTAATTCAACAAGCCAAAATGATAGCTGTAAAATCTCCTCTTTGCCTGACAATAAATTGATACCAGCCGCAGCTAGCAATTGAAGCAATTCTGATTCAGGTCGGGGACGAATTTGTACTGCATAAAATTCGTCACGCCTTAAACCAACCTAAAAAATGTCAGTTATAAAATTTAGCATTTTTTAGCTGTTCTAATTTTTTAATTTATTATGTCAATAAAAAGACAAATGAAATGCGTAGAAATAATACACATTTATAAAAATTTAAACTTCGCAAGTCACATTAAAAAAGAATTAAGCGCTAATTTTTCAATAAATATTTGCTTTATAATATTGTTTCTTTTATGTTTTTACTTTTAATTACTACTTTAATACCTTGTCAAGTCTGTCTGTACGGCTTTTCGTTTCTTTAAATTCAGGTGGGATTGGCAAAAAACAATTAATGTTATACCCGTATAATCCATTTGGCAATTCTACTTTAAAAAATAAATTAAATAAAAAAGAAAAGTGGCGATGAGACTTCGCAAAAAAATCTAAATTCAAGTCAGCACCAATCACGGAAGTTATTTCAAGCCAAGATAGTGTATTTGATTTGGTTTTTTCAGTAGACATGTTTGATAAAAGAGTAGGATCTGCTTTTCCACAAATGAGTTGAGCAAAAGTTCTAAAATTCAAAGAGTCTTACCGATTTAAAGAAATTAACTATAATGACGTTCCAACAATTTTTTTATGCTGTTAAAAATAAAAAAAAATTAATTACATTTTCATTAATGATAAACATCTGGGCAATTAAAAATACTAGTATAAAAAAATTAAAAAAGCATAGAATAGCCACCTATAAAGTATGTCAATTAAAAAAAGTACTTAAAAGGTTTACGTTGAATGAAGAAGAGTAATTAATGTAAAATCCGAAATTTTGTAAACACTTTGAACTTGTTTTTCATCAGATTTATTATTACTTTCAACATTTGGATAAATGTTTTTATAGCGATTATACAAACAAACAATCCATTGTTTATAAAGTGAATTTAAAAGCGAGACCTGGAGAGCTGGCGAAGCCAAACAACCAATAACTATTCTTTCAATTTCTTGTTCTTGAACACCTTCAATTATATTTACAAATAAAATAAAACAATTTTTTGTCAACTATTTTAAGTTAGTTCTAAAAAAAAATTTCTTCTTACATCTAAAAAAACAAAGCAAAAATAACCGTACCGGCTTGACTAAAAAATTCTACATCAGATCCAAATACCTTCCTTAAAAATTTTTCGTTATATGGTTTTGATTTTGAAGGAACTAAAAGATCTTTTGTACTGGCATGATAAGCCACTAACAAAGTTGATGCCAATTGCCCAAACGAAGGTTGATTAGTGCCATCATCCGATTCTAAACTTTCATCTTTGTTATCATTCATAGAGTGAGAAAATTTTTCAATTTGATCCCCATGAGATGGCTGCGGTTTTTGTTGTTGGCTAATTAAGTATTTAGCCACAAAATCCTGAAATTATTTACATATAAAAAGTAACCAAAAAACAAGATCAATAAATTACTTAATTAAATACTAGTAGATAATAAAAACATTGCACAAATACCTCAAATCTCGATTAGTTTAAATTATATAAACAACCTGTTTTATATTATATTGCTGTCTTTTAAAAGATGCTATTTTGTTTCAGTCTTATTTATTCCAAAATTATTGTTTTAGTTGAGTACTATTAATTCTTAATTTTTATTGACTATTATTTATTTAAAATGATTTATTTAATTCCGTATTTATTTGCATCTTACTTTGAAAGATATTTCATTTCAATTATTACAATTTGGCTGGTCTTGAAAGAAATACAAACATATTTGCATTTTTAGCCTCATTTACTTAAAAATTAATTTGCCAAAATTTTGCTTAACTTTTTAACTCAAATATAAAATTTTCAATGCTTTTCTTAAAATATCTTTTTAATATTTTTCGTAGAGTGAAAAAAATGCCGAAAATTAGATAATATTAACTTCCGCTTCAAATCTCCCTTAAGCCACAGTCATTCCACTTAAAAGAGTGAAAATGAAACACTTTAAAAACTAAGAAAAAGCAACAAGACGAAAAGTATTCGCTATAAATACTTTTAAAATTTTTTTCAAAACAATCTTTTGCTTTTACCAGTATTAAACAAAAGCAAATATACATAACAATTTCCTCTTTCATGGCTATTAAGTGAACCAAATCTTTAAAATTCTTTGATTTGATTAGTCATATATTTTATTGGATAATAAACAAAATAGTTTGGTTATGCATTTTAATGAAAAAAACATGACTCAATTATTCAGATGAATAAAAACTATCTCTTTTACATATATTTCAAATTTTAGGCTTTTGTGTATACAGTTTTAACAATTTTTCTATTTTAACAAAGAAAATTTTCCAATATAAGTAGAGGTAATTTTTGTAAAAAGAATTGAGGCTAGAATAATTTTCGTCTTTCATATTTGTTAGTATTACGTCAAAGTTAAATTTATGTTTTAATGACTTTTCAAAAACATTTTTTTATCAAAAATTCGTCGAGCATTTTAAATTTAAACGCCTTTAACTCTAAAAATGCTCAAAAACAAGTTATTTGAAAATTGTTTTGTCATTTTTAAAGGCTTACATTAACAAAATGTAAGATATTTATGTGATTGAGGCTAAGTTACTTGATACTGCTCTTTAAAAAAATGTTAAAATGATTAAATATTATCAATATATGTATCTTAAAAAATTTAACCAAATTTATAGCAAAAAGAGAATTTGTAAAAACTGCATCACAAAAGTGTAGTGTACGAAAATATTTTATTGGCTTATTGAAAACAACTCCTACTTCATTCAACTCATATCTAGGCATAACCTTTTAAAAAAGATTTAAAATTATAAATATCAAAAACAAAACTTGAATTTTGAATTCTTGAGATACCCCTGTCACGTTTTCAATATGAATGAACTTTATTATTGTAAAGACGAATAGTAAATAAAAAATACATGGAAAAGAAGTGAGCTTTTCCATGGTGTATTCCGTCCAAACTAACACTAATTATTTTTATAGAGGTATCAATGAATGCATTTGGAAAACATATTAATGACAATCACGTTGCAAATACTTTTATTCAATATTATTACTTACATGGGAAACGCCAATCCCATGTTTCTTAGTCACAGCTCTCAAACACCATCTTACTACCATTATGGTAATTATCATTTAAATAAACATAAAACTCGGCACCACAAACCAATAACACAATCTGTCTCAAAAGAATTTAACGAAAACTTTTCTAATAATTTTCGCTTTAAAAACGAAAGACAGAATGGAGAATTTGTAGCAAAGGATACAGAATTATTTTTAAAATGTCCACAACCAACTGATAGCCAGTGGAAAAACAAGGTTTGTAGGCTTTGATTTTTTATTTAAAGATTAACGTTTAACGTTTAAATACATGGAGTTAATAATTATCTTTTATTAATTTTTAATCATTCCAGATAAACTTTACCGTAGAGTGGACTCGTAATGGCGTCTCTTATTTAACCATAATAAAAAAAGATAAGTTTCCTCGATTTATAATTAACAGTGAATATTTTGATAAAGAAATGCGATTAAATACAGAAACATTGACGGTAGGAGAAAATATTTTTAAAAATTTGCAACAAGAATCAATTCAACCAACACTTCGCATTCAACAATGGCCCAGTATGGATGGTCAATCAGCTAGCGCTATTATTTACTTTAATAAAGATTATTTAAAGAATAATAATGGTAAGTTAAATTTAACTTATTAAAAGCAATTTTTAAGTGCAATTGTTATCATTTTTTTCATTAAATTGATTTCACTTACACTTTTTAACCCAGTTACTATAACTTAAATAAATTTGCAAGTTTAGATAAAATTAAAATTATTGAAACTCAAAACCAAAATAAACAATATGACTACAAATTTGAAGTTGAAGAACGCCGCAAATGGTTTGCCTTAAAAACAATAAAGGCAAACTCTTGGCTAGATCAAGGACTTTGGCAATGTACATTAAAATTATATGTAAAACAAAATGCTAATATTACAAATAAAATAATTGAAAACAAATCTTCAATTGAAATGGAGGATGTATTCACAATAAAAATGGAAAGCAGGAAAATTTTATCCGGAAAACTGCAATTACATCCTATGGATTCTATAACTCAATTTCAAGTAATAATTTAATTCTTTATAAAAAAAATTTACCTAATAGATGACAATATTTTTAAAAATTATAATCTTAAAACTTGTTATTTTTATTCTTTAAAGAAGTTGAATAAAAGAAAAACACGAATGAACGACCTTCTAAGTAAAAACCTTGATGAAAGCAATGAAGTTATTAAGTTGGATATAAACAAAAATAAGAATAAAGCAAAAAAGATAAAAGAGGATCAACAACAAATGAAAGATATTAAAAAAATTGAGAAAAACTACAAAATTTATCAAAACAAAAAAGTAAACAATCAAGAATTCGAAGAAGAGTTTGAGTAAGTTTTATTAAAATTTAAAAAAAAAGTTTATTTTCGTTGAGGATTTTTTTTAAACTGTAAACTATTTCTAAAACTAAACTGTGAGCAACAATAACTATTAAATTAAGTTTATAAACTTCAAAGAACCGATTATATAAAAGTTTGATATAAAAAAATTTAAAAAATAGTTACAGAAAGCATTATGTAAAATATCTAACTTTATATAGTAAATTCAGTTTCTCAAAGCAAGATGATGATTCAACAACCTTTCGACGCCGTATCATTCCCCAAGAGGTTTCATTTTCACGTAATGACGAAACTGTTGAGTATATTCGTCCTGAGTCCAAAATTGGAAGTGGGAAATCAAGCATTAATGTACTTCATTACGAACCATTTGCCGCATCAAATACAATATTTAATTTGTCCTCAAAATTAGGGAACAATAATGAATCAATATTAATATGGAATTCTATAGAAAATGGATTCGAAGACTACCAAAATAATTGGTGGCAATATTCAGAAATTAATAAAGCCGTTCTTAATAAATCACAATTTTGCTCAATCTTTGTAGGAGCTTTTTTGCTTCAATTATTTATAGGCTAATTTTATTTCCTTTTTTATTTTGCTCATTTTGTCATCACTATTTAATAAAATTCCTTTTTTATTGTGTAAATTATTTGCCGCCTTGTTAAAAATAAATACAAATAATCCGCTTTAAATAAAAAAAATTTGTCCCAAAAACGTAACTTAAATTTTATGAAAATAGAAGTTAATTGCAATACCTTAAAGATAGAGTAATTAACCCCTTAAAAATAAGTTTAACCATTATAAAAAAATTTAAAAATATACCCGCTGGACACTGGCATTGTGCTGTTTACTTTCTAATAACGTAAGTTGAGTAGTTTGATGTCTTAAAAATTTAAATGGAAAATTTTTTCTATGTGAGTCAAATAAAATAATGTGTGCGTTGCGTAAGGTTGCTTTCTGTTTTATTTTCTTCTCCGATAAAAATTTAATAACCCAATCGATTGTTGCATCTGAAGAAATAACGTTTTACAAAGTTACCGAAACTAAGAATGGGAAAAGTTTATAACATTTGTATAATTTAAATACTGATAATTCAATTTCTAATAATTTGTTAACTCCAAAACAAAAAACATCTAAATTTAATAAAAGTAACTTCAAAGATTTTTTATAAAATATTAGAAAAATATAAAAAATAATAGCTTAGCTTTTTTCGGTTGAACAAACTTTATTGCATTTAAATGATAAATTACCTTGAAGCTTCGGGCAGTCAATAGATATTCCACTAATAAGTTTCTTTGTGGCATTAATAGTTGATGTCAAGGTTTTTTCGCCAGACATTTTTCTAAACAATCTTTTAAACATTTATTTGTTAAAAATTTGTAAAATTCAATCACGAAAGGCTTCTAACGCATTAAAGAACTATGCACTAAAATTTATGAAACAAGAAAACTTTGGCTACAACCACTATTTAAAATTTAATTGAGGCTCCATCATTAGTAGTCATAACAAAAATAACCCATAAAAATAACCTATTTTAAACGCATTTATTAATATTTTTAAAAACAAATGCATATTTTCAGCTGAAGAAGTAAAAGCATAAGAAAAATGAAGTTATTTTATTTTCGTAATTTTAAAAGTAAAAATTAGGCAAATTTTTCAAATATAAAAGAAAAGTTGTCAAGATTCTTTAGTATCTAGACATGAAGATCAAATAATCATAAAACTTAACAAAATAAAAATATAAATAATCAGTTCTTCAACAAAGTTTACTATTGAGTAATATAGAACCGATAACATAAGAGTTTCCTTTTTTAGAAAAATTAATCATTAAATAATTACAAACAGTTCTAAATGTCTTGCTTTTTATATTGCCAACCACAATTTAAAAAAAAATTTTATAAACAAATTCTTCAAACTGGTAAGATTTAGTCATGTTAGTTGATAATAAAGTTAGATTCTCTTGCCATATTATTAAAGATGCTTATAATATATCTAACAAACTTTTATCCAGCCTAAAAAATAGAAACAAAAATTTGAATCTTGTAGTTATACGCAGGTTTTTCAATAATCGTAAACTACACAAATTAAGAGTAAGATTTACTACTTAACCACGTTATGATTTTTAAAATCCTTTATAGTATTTTACATGGTTTTTTATTTGACATATTACATCTTTTGGACAATTTTTATTGTTTAATTTGTTTTAACAATGTAATAGAAATACCTGTTTCTCAAATAAATAAAAATAAATAAAGAATAAGTTTTAATAAAAATAAAAAATATTGATTGTTTTAACAGATTGAATTGGTCAAAAAAACAGTTTCTTATTCAAAATTTGTGTTAGATCAATAACTTACTTCAAACCATTAATTAATTTACAATATTCAAACAAAAAATTTAACGTTTTGACACAATACTAATTCGATTAAGAATGTGACTTTTTCCTACACCATTGTTTTGTTGCCCTTTTCGTTGAACTCTCGATTTAATGGAAGTGCGACCATTATTAACAGGTTGAATCGAAACCCGATTAGATATTTGTCTTGAAACATCAAAAACTTGAGAAGCAGAAACGTTCGGTATGATACGACGAACAGATGAAACGCCAAGATTAGAAATCCTACCCTCAGTAGAAACAATTCGGCGCGGTTGGACAGTTCCTAAAAATATTACAAAAAAGTTTACAAACTCTTTTATGCAACTAATGTCTGAACAAAAATAATAGCTCTTTTATCGTAAAATATTCCAATAAATGTATACCTGGAATAATACGTCGTCCACTGTTTGATAAAGCGACTAATCTTGGAGTTCTAGCAGATGTGCCAACGAAATCAGGTATGTCCTTTTCTTCCTCAAAATCATCTAAGTCGTCAAAGTCTTCAACCAAACGTTGTTTTGAATAACCATGCATAGAATTATCTCGATTTTGATGTACAGGAACTCTTGCAAGTCTCGATGAAGAAATGTTTAAAGCAGGTCTAAAATTATATTTAATTGATTATTTAAGCACGTTAAATTCTTTTCAGAAAAAAATTTAAAACAAATACATTAAGTAAAAATTAAAAGTAAAATATTGTTAACTAATAATATAACGTTAAAATATTTCAAATAGTTTTTATAAATAATAACTAATTACCCAAATATTTCTTTAATAATATCGAACTAAATACTAACTTTTCCAAAATTGGAGAGGCGACAACCATTGTTTTAAGAGAAATAGAGTCACTGCGCATTGAACCAATAGCAGAAATAGGAGAAGAAGATGAAATGTCTTGAATCATAATTGGTTTTTTACGAATCATACGCGATTGATCAGAAATTCTTCGGGAATTATCAATACCAGAAAAACGAACACCAAGTTTTTCAGATTTTGAATTATCTAAATTTTTTTAAAATTAGTTTAAAAAGCAAATAAAATTTAATTTAATATTTGAAAGCTAACGTTTAGGTAAACTTCTATGTAACGATGGAACATTTCTTATTTGTACAATTCGACCACCATAATCTTCACTATCAATAACAGCTCTAGATCGAGAATCAGTTTCCATATAATCATCTAAAAGTAATTTTAATTAAATTATGCACTAAAATATTAAAATACTAGAGCCTAATCTAAAGATGTTACACATACCATCTTCATCAGCAGTCAAACTCCTATTGCTTCCTCTACTTTTATTACTTTGCTTAAACTCATGCAAAATTCCATTAGAAGATTTAACATAACGCAAAATTGATAACTAAAAACTTTGTAGAATTATTCAAAAATGCATCCACAATTATAAGTATTTTTTAAATTTTATTTACTGGAAATTATTTAATTTTATTTTTACTTTATTCTTCAAAGTTAATGTTTCATAATTGTTCTTAAAAGTTTCAAAACATATTAGGATCCATTTCCTAAACATTAAAAATGGATTAAGCTTTAAAATAGTAAAAATAATGACAAGAAAATTAAATTCATAAACCAAATATTATATGATATAACTAACTTGGTCACCAAGAGCATCAATGCCAAGTTCCTTCAATTCATCTTTTCCAAGATCCTTAAGCATATAAGGCTGCATCCTTTCTTTTACAAACCTCTGTGCATAAATTCGACGAATGCTCGCAGGGAGATCACAACTTCGAAAAAAATTTTCCCAAGCATCTAAAATAAAGAAATACAAAATTTAAAAACAAAAAAAAATTTACCAATCCTTTTTTATAAAAATAATTTTTGCGTTTTAATTTTGTTACAATTAATATTAACAAAAACACTTACCAACAGCGGAAGACATTTAGTAAAGCTTCAAAACGAAATTGAATTTAAAAGATTTTGAAATTTTGACTATAAAGCTTTATTGCATTTATAAAAGGGATAATTTTTGCGCGTGCTAAATTATGTAAAATTGGCATTAAAATTGTGCGCACTTTTGAATAAAAATTAAATTTTAATGTTAAATGTTTTTTCTACTACTCTCAAATTCGAAATCGCAAGTCACAAAATTTGTTAAACAAGAGAGGATGCATATATATCCTATAATAACTAATATACAAACTAAGTATATATTCAATTTAGCTTTAAAGTAAGTATGCAAAAGTGTAACAATTTCACTTATCTTAAAAAGATTGGCAATTATTTTTTAATCAAGTTTTTTATGGTCTGAAAAAGTTTATTAAAAATTAGATTAGTAAATAAGTTCCCGTATTTTTTTTATTTGATTTTTTTTCTCGTTATTTTCTTATGTTTAAAGAAGTGTATACAGTGTCAAAAAAATTAGCTTCACCCTATTTAATTTTTTAAATTTCCTAGTTTTTTGTGATTTTGTCAAATTTTACTTACGAAATATTTAAAGGAGTAAATATTAGCGTTTATTTCAATATAATTGATATTAAACCTAAAATTTAATAGATCTTTACAATTTCCGAACTTTTAAATTTGTACTCGCTATCAATTCAATTTTCATTTCATCTAGTTTTTGCTGCCAGAAGTTTCCCGCTATTTTTTATTGGAGTCTATAAGGTGGTAAAAGTTTATTACATGTTTTTCCCAAAAAATCACACTATTATTCACACTTATTTTGTTTGCAGAATATACTTCAATTAAAAATAATTTAATTATCAAACAATAAGAAGTATCTTTTGAAAATAAAAGCGAGAAAACTTGAATAAAGAAAACAGTCAACCTAAATATGTTAGAAAAATTTACATATTGATAAGTTAAAACATTAAAGCTATAATGATTATTAATAAACCGCACAATAGAAAAAAGAAACTGAAATTGAAATTAAGAAAATTTCTACAATTAGCTATTTTAAAAATATCAACGTGAAAGGAATTGAAGACTTTCCTTTTTTGATTGCGCAAAGGAAAGTGGAAATTCTTTTTCAATTGTGCAATACTGCCAATAAATTTTGGAAGGAATTTTATAAAAACCGTATTTACAATTATTCTAACTACAGTTTAATTATGTTTGTGTTTATAAAAAATGCGTCAAAAATTTTTGGTTTAGAAAGTTTGATTTAATTTATCAGTTTTTATATGCAAGACGAGAAAAAATTTGGTAACGATTTAAAAGTAATAAACATCAAGTTATTTTAAAGCATTTAATTAACCAGAAATTTAATCTCATCTATTTTATTAGATATCATTAAAAAACTTATTTAACTTAAAATATTATATAACATATGATTAAGTGCTAAAGAGTTTGCTATTTTGGTCAATAATAATTTTGATTGTTGTTTGTAATTATCGAAAATATCAGTAAATAATTGTTATTAAGTTTAATTTTTAATTTTCTATCTTGTATGCAACAATGTATCATGATATCTAATCATTAAAATTATTATATGAATTTATGTCTATAATTTTTTTTATAAGTTGATCAATCATAAATATTTTTCAATTGAATGGATTTGTATATTATGTTTTTTATCTCTTTACTGAAAAATTTAATCATTTAAATAGACAATAAGAGTTAAATTTTAATACTTTTGTTAGGCTTATAAAATAGTATTATTTTTTTCATTTGAACAATTTAATGATTTGAAGCTTTTTTATAAGAAATTAAACATTTTTATTACTTTTTTTTGACTGTATAATTTGAAACTGTATAGCAACTTTGTAGCTATTTTAATTTGAATTCTTTTTTCTTAACTACAGTTTTTGTTTTATTTTAAAAAAGATTAACTGTTTTTTTTATAGTTAATAAAATAAATTTCCTATTACTAAGTCTGCCACCATGTGTTTTTTTTTAGCAAAAAATGAATATTGCGATTTTGCTCTTATTATGATCAATATATTTTACGTATAATAATTGCGCACTGTTTTTACGTTTTAATTCATGTTTAAAATAAGCGAAAATTTGTTTGCACGGTTTAAAAAAACCAATTTAAGCACGTTTTACTTGTGTAAAATGTTAATTTACGCATTTTACGCTTCGCATTCGCGCAACATAAGATGGAAGAAATAAAGAATGGAAAATAAAAGATGATAGTACTTTTATCAGGTGAAAGAATAAATAAGAAACATCAATCATAATCTTTTCTTTTTTCTTGAATTTGCCTATCTTGAAAAACTCAAGATGTATGAACAAAAATTTCTTGGATCTTTCTCTCAAAAAAATAACATGCCATCACTGCGATTATCATTATTATTATGAGCTCCATTATCAAATATTTATATAACTTTGCGACTTTACGTGTGTTTACGTATATTATTGTGGTTACTCTCTTTTTTAAATGCACAAAAAAAATTTTAGATTATTTCTTTGTATATAATTGATTTTTCTTTGTTTTTTACCTATATACAATTATAGACAAGGTATTAAAAAGAGTTTCATGCTTTTAGATTTTTTGTTTTTTGCTTCAAAATGTCTTGTATTTTTTAATTAGTAGGTATTTTTTTCATCTAAATTTATTTGTAATATTGAAAGCATATTGAAAGTTTGGTCGACTTACTGGAAATAATAAAAAATAGGCTAAGAAAAAATTTATTTTTATTTATTTTAGTTATATTGGGAAAAAACCTTATGAAAATACCTCTAAAACAAATTGACGTAAAAATGCTTAAGGTAATGAAATGATTATAAAGTCAGGAAATTTTATCTAAAGGAATTTAGAAATTAGCAAGAGTATGGTATGTAAAATTCATTAATACTACAAAAGACAGAAGAAAGCAACCAACAGATTTATTAGTATGGTTTATTTTTTGTTTCTCCCATTACACCAATTAAAATGCTTCAAAATTGATGTGTGGATAAAAAGTTTATATCACTTATGAGAAATGTATTAAAGATACGATAATATTGTATATTTAAGAAGAATTGAACTTAATTTGAATAAAAGTGTTCAACATTCTGTTAAAACAAAGTTTTAATAGATTAGTAAAAAATCATTTTTAGCTAAAAAGCCAATTATTATTTAATGCGTTTTAATTATTTAATTATTATTGTATAAATATATTGTCGTAAAAAACATCGGTTTGTAGAAAAAAATATTATTCATCTTATGAACAAAAAAACATCGAAGTTGTTTCCTATATTTTGTCTGCCATTGTAAGTACACCAACAATTGCACAACCAATTTTTATTATCAACAAAAAGATATATTATTTATTACTAATAATAAAATTATAAAATGTAATAATTTAAGAGAAAATTGAGTTGTTTTTTGCTCGTCACTTTATACATTAAACAAATTAAGTGTCTTTGGTAATAACAGTAGGTGAGAAAGTTAGTCAATTTATAAAAGTGGAATAAAAATTGATGTTTGAAAGAGCTGTAAACAATATGATTATTTTTTTATTCTTTGTACTTTTTCTGGTTAAGACCAAGCATTTTTACTGAAACAGTTTTTCAATTCAAAATTTAAATCTGAACAAGTTCTAAATTTGCTTAAAAGACTGTTTTAACTTTATTTGAAAACTTTATTAAAGCTCTAAAGTAATTAAAGGATAAAAATATCAATTATTTGTAAATTAGAAAGCAAACAGAGAAAGTCAAGGCCATACGGATGGAGGCCGTTTGTTACAAATAACTATAATCTAAAAAATTAATAAATATAACATTTGAACTATGCCATTACTTAAAACATTTTAAGAATTGTAATTTTTTTGCTTTTTTTTTGCTACTTTAGCAATATAGTAATGTAAATTCCAATAAATCATATGTAAAAAACAAATCGTCTTTTTCTGTTTAAAAATTGCCAAAAAATGCATCAAGGATAAATTACTTACGAGTATTGTTAATTTAAAGTATTTGTATTATGTAAACGTTTTCAAAGCCTTCCACGGATTATAATATAATATACAAGTAGTTAATATTACATTTATCTTTTTTTGCAACCGTTTTGAAATCTTTTTACACTGAAAAATTGTACAAAATAAAAAAGTTTTAATTACAAATTAAAATTATTTTTAGAAAAACAATACAACCACCATGAAACTTAACAAAAATTAATAATTTTCAATAACTGTAATTTATTAATAATACAGTGCTTATAGCAAATACTGCTTTATATAATGTATAATAATTGGAAAAGTTATCAACAAAATGGAGCCTATAATAGTAACAGCAACAAACAGCATAATGATTTAAATAACTATAAAGCTTCATCTTCAAATGCAATTCGTTGTGTTTTAGTAGGAGATGCATGTGTCGGGAAAACATCTTTAATTGTTGCTTATACAACAAATAGGTTTTCTGATCGTTATACACCAACAGCTTTCGATAATTATTTAGGTAACTTTAATTATTATAATGCAAATTAATTTTTTAATTTATAAATAATACATTATTTATAAAACTATTTTACATTAAAACAATGGCCAATCATAAATACAAAAAATTGAACAAATTAATTCTTTTAGATTAAACAAATGTCATTTTGATAATTTTCGGTAATATAAAAAACCCAAAAGGCGTTAAAAACTATTTATATAAACCCCTCCAATAATTTTTTTTTTTTTTGGTTTTAAGCCTAACTTTTCTAATCATTTGTTTCCGTAGTTTTGCCTAGAAAAAAATGCTCATTTCTTGTTAAATATTTTTTTTATTCTTATAGTAATAGAAATTACTTTA